>KN479078.1:0-19561 GCA_000787095.1 Periophthalmodon schlosseri | reverse complement strand
CAAAGAGCAATTTATGTGAGGAGAATTGTACACTGTGGAGAAAATGGCCACACGCAGCAGAGCTGACCCCAGAACTGCTGAGCAAACATGAAATAGAGAGAAGAAGCAAAGCATTACTTAATTCTACACTTAAATGTAAACCATGAATGGATTATTACCCCCAGAGAAAAGTATCAGGTCACCTCAGTATTTTCACACACCTCCAGTGTTTCTGTATGATTACGCAGAGCTGCCGCTTCAGCACCTATCTGACCATTTACCCATGTTTTACACGTATATTTACACTGTATATGTTTCTTTATAATGGTTCCCATGCAGCTGCACTCAAAGAGACACTTGTGGAGTGATCCAAAACTATGTGTTTTACATTTCAACAAAGTGTTCATCTACGCACAACACTTGAGGCCTTATCTGGGATCCGGTGAAAAACTGGAACACTGCACTAGGTAATTTACCACAAAATAATTGAGTAACTATTCTTCAAAAATCTAATGACATATCAATGTCCACTGCAGCCAAGAATCACTTTCCCAAGCCCGCTGCCTCTTGCCTAGAAAATCCAGAATGATATCTCTCTGTATTTATTTTACAGAAACGAAGGAGCTCATTGGTCACCCATGATTTTGAATAAAATTTAGTGCTTCGCTCATTGATTCTGCAGTAATCCACAATGTTTTTCAGTCTCCTGTGATATTTTTTTCCTTTATTTTTTCCTTGTATTTTTTTGATATGGACGGACCATGTGTTTCCCTGGCTAATCCATCTGTCAATCACACCCATCTGAACTCGGGGAGATTCACCGGTGACCAGACTCACATGTTCGTAAAGTATTGGAGAAGTTTGAACTCTGGATTTCAGGCAACAGTGCCTCACACAGTTATATGATAAATCCAACATCACACCTTCATAGAAACACTGTTGCTTGACAAATATAATAAGTACTGCCATTCTGAAAGAGATGAACATGCTAATGATTCTGACCTGATTTGACTTTTTTTTACCCTAAATGTGTTTGACTCGTAAATACAAACCTTTGGTTTTGACTTAAAACTCAACAGAAAAAAGAAAACAAAAAAATTTAAGGAATTTAGAACAAAGGTTGACTTGGATGAAGTAGAAAGTTGTCTCATTATTATGAAGACATATGTGTATACTTGTGCAGGCAATGTTGTCTTATGTAAGTTTGGATTGGCAAGGCCAATTTACTGACATCACATCTAAATAATACCACTTATGAGAATATAAGCCCCACCCTAAAGTGGAACCCCAACTTTTCTGAGCTTAATTTAGCACTGACCCTCCTCTGAATCACTGCACTATTCATGCTTACTCCCCTCGAGAGGGTTACCTCGTTTTTTCCATAGCTCCCCTCTGACTATAGTGCACTGCCTTCACACTATTGCCAACAACAGTCGCCTGCAGGGGCCCAACCAGTCCTACAAAACACAACTGGGAGAACACAACAGAGCGTACATATATATATATTTATATATATTCATGTCATTTAGACAGTCCAGCTTAATACTGCCTTTTGAAGATATACCTGAGGAAAACATTCTAGTCAAACATGTTGTGACAAAACATTAGAAATTAAATGATCTCACAGAATGACATTTGGGTTCAGGATTACACACAGAGGAACACGTGGTCCCAATGGACCACAGAAAAAGGGGCCTGTTTAAAAAGCAGGTCGGACATCACATCAGGAAAGACCCTCTGTCCAGACGCTCCCAGAGTGAGTCAGTCAGTCAGAGGAAACTGAAGCTGAGCAAACTAACCATTTATATTACTATAGTCTCTCTGTTTTGAAGGCGTGGTTACTGTTTATGTGTGCATTTAATAGATAGAGCCAGTGACTCTCAATCTCCACTCCCACCAGTGCAAACTGTTGTCCTGCAAAGACACTACACTTCCGCCTGTATGTGTGCTGTGTGAGGGCTTGACTGATGCTCCGAGAGGCTGGGCTCTGTCAGGGCAGCTGTGACTTCAGAAACAGCATCCCACAGAGTGTGGCCAGTGAATGATAACAGCCTGCTGTAGCCATTTGTGTTTATTTTACTCAAACTTGTGTCATTTGACTTGAAGTGTAGGACATTTACATTTTTCTGTTATGAAAATTGCTATTTCTATGGCAAGACCAAAACTTCAAACATGATTTACATGTGTAAATGTTATTTACAATTGATTCGTCGTTTGAAAAGTAAATTGTGTTACATTTACAGTGAACTCGTACCGTATGCAAAATGCAGCAGTGAGAGGCTTTGAGGATGGAGAGGGGATACACTTACATCTTCTACAGCTCATAATTTGTTGGTCTTTCATTGCAATAATCCAGACTCTTTCTTCATCTCTAATCCTTACAACAACACAGGTGATGAAAGCTAATAAATGAAAGGCTTTGATTTCCGTTGGCGATGCCAAAGACCACAGGCTCACCTTGGCGGCTCTCGGGTCAAACAGGATTGTATAGAACTGGGGGGATGTTTTCCCACAGGGCGTAGCCTATTGATCTTATATATCAGTGCAGTGAAGGTGCTGCCAACAGGGTGCGGAACAATACAAAATAAGCACTGTCCAAATGTTCCTATCAAAGCCGCTGAATTTGATTTTTAAAATCCACGAGAACAGACTGTGGGAAATTTGCCTTTTTCTTGATTTTTAAAAATGGCTGAAAGAGATACCTGCGTGTACTGAAAATGTGCTAATTGCATCTTTAATAATTCATATTTATCTCCCATACAAGTTGTAACTGCACAGTTAAGCCAAATGTAACATTCAGTTACATTTAGTTGAACCTAATAATTAGGCCAATCAATGGTGAAACATCAGCAGTGGCTGGAGCAAAAGACCTGTCCTGGTTATAATCAGAGGTTCCCACACAACTTAACACTCAAACTTTCACCTGCACTGAAATATAAAAAACAAATCACCATTACCTATAAGCTGCGCAGTCTTTTTCTGGATAGACGGGGATTTAGCAACAGACAGTTCCTGATGAACAGAACAGGTTTATTTTCTTTATTTTGCATCAGAACAACTAAATTTGATGTGAGGTCCCTCTCAGTGTGAACAGAATTAAACTAAAACATGCAATAGGATTCAAACTTTCTCATTATTCATTTGGACCTATTGATATCAGTTTGAATATTCACTCTTGGTAATTACATTAAGCACCAGGACTAAAAAACGGCGGATCTCTTTCCACAGCCTCTCAATGTTGGACTCTTTGTTTGTTTCACCGACTGTCTCAAATAGTTTGTGGATTACATGGCTTGCAGTTTTATGCACTGGCACAGGAAGGGAATGTTTAACAGCTGGCAAATGAATTGAGTGTTAATGTGTCATTTATCTTTTTACATGTCGAGCTCAGCCAGAGGACGGCAGTATATTTAGACCTTGAGCTACTGTTTTACATTTATCTACCCTACATATATTATGAGCTTACATTAATAAAGCAATTTGAATATTTTCTATATACAAAACATATATGTCCATCTGCTCTTATAGAGATAGCCCCTATAACACTCCCTGTCTTAGGGCCTCCTTTTCCTGAACTATATGAGTCCGGAACCATGAGTTCTGCACCATCTGATTCAATCATGAATTCCCTTCACATGTGCTCTATTAAGTGTCAAACTGTCTCCGGCTAAAGCATTTTCCTATTCTCTTTAGTCCAGGTGTCCTATGCTGTTTTCCACAGAAGCATAGTCCAAACAAGGGCCAGGGATTGTAAATCTAAATGTGGTTCTTTGTGGTCCGGGCTACCTGCCCTGTCAGGAAGGGGATTCAGACAGAGGTTTATGTCGGATGAGTGTCTATTTAAGGTCAACAACGGACTACAAAGTGCATATGAAGATGTTTCTGTGTTTACTGTGCCACCCAGAAGACACTGTAAACAGCTACGTCCAAACAGCATCTGGAAATGCACTTTTAGACCATAGCTGAGAGTATTACAGTATACAGTATCACATTAAATTATTACTTCTGATCAAAAAATGCATAAAACATAACCTGATGCTTCAGTGATTACCCCTGCCTGCTCACATCAGTAGTTCACTGTACAACATAAAATAACATAAACAAAAAATAAAATGAGGTTACTTTCAATCTGGACAGTTAATAAAAACGTAAATTATGGTATGGTCCCAGGCGTCCGCTGTAAGATATTCTTGCCTTCTTTTTACACAGTATGTCAATATAAAAGAGGAGAGACAATGGCCATGGTCAAGATATTAAACAGACATAGACATTAGACATTATTGTGATGATTGGGCTAAACTAAAAATATGTCATTTATTATATTATCAACATATACTATATTGTTTCACTCCCCTCTCCACAAGCCTGTCTCCTGAATACCTCACATAGTTTTCCTGTAAGCGCCTTGCCTCGTTTAACTTTTCAAACATGTTACAGACGTATAACTGTGTGTGAAGCAGCAGGACACACACATTCCGCCAGACACTCACTATTTTTAGGTCTCTATCCTTCTCAACATGTGGAAGTACAGGGTCATCTGCCGCTGCCACACAGATGTGTTTTCCACTGCTCAGACAGATCCTGAACCATGCAGTCCTCAGAGAGACGCAGGCTATTTATAGAAAGGTCTGCAATGTGAATGGTGAACACAATCCACATGTGAAGACAGCTGTTGGCCTCACTTTGCATGTTTTTCTTAAAAAAAAATCATATTAATAATAAAGATAAAATAATAATAATAAAACACGAGTTCCCACTGTCAGACTCTGGATCATTGTCCTCGTCATCTAGCAAGTTCAAAATGATATCTCTCTCTCCCCATGCCCTCCATTGCTCCTCGAGGCAGATACAGATAATGCTGCGCAGATTTATTTATTTCAGTGACGCATGTGAAATAAATGATCTCATTAGTCACTTGTCATTTAGAGCAAAATCAAAGTTCTCTCACCTCAGATTAACAGAGTTTAGTGCTTCTGCAGAAATCTGCTGCAATCTTTTTCAGTCCCCCAGTGTGATATTGTTTTCCTTTCTTTTCCCCTTGTAAGCAGCCATATTTCTTTTTATACGAAAGGGTCATACGTGTCCCTGATTGGCTAATCCACCTGTCAATCACTCCCATCTGAACCAGCGGAGATTCACCAGTGACCAAACTCACAAAGTTGACCTCGTTAATACGCCTCATTTTGAAGACATAAAACAGTCCCTAACTTAGGACCCAAGTAATATCTCACTAAACCAGGACAACTTTTTTGTTAAAATTATATTTCAAAATGTGGCTCAATGTATAAATATAAAAAAGTTGTTTTTATGGAATAATCAGGTTATTGGAGCATCCACAAAAGTGTGCAGTGGCAGGTTCGTTTCAATTGTCCATTTGAATCTGCAGTTGCCTCTTTGAAAACCACAAGTCTAAACACACTTAGCCCCAGAGCCAACCATAAAATCCGCCTGTCCACCTCTCGTCTGACCAGCATGCGGCCATCACATTTAGAAATACCCCTGTGGTCCAAAACACACAGGCCACTTCACCACTGAAATAAATCTCAATTTCCCTTCAGCCACTTTCTTCATTTAACAGTTATGCAATGGATTATAAATCAAAGGTTCTCCGAGACAGACAATTTTACATGATTCAACAAGGACAGAAAGCAAATTTACATCGCTCCTAATAATATTTAAAAACCTGTAGACCTTAGTGACATCCCTGGGTTCAAATGTGGAATGGGGTGGCACACAGGTCAGTATTTCTTCTCACAGCACACCCACGTCAAATTTAATGGGGCTGTCAGAAGAGGCTAAGGTGTGGTCACCAGCCAGTTTCCAAATAATTACCTCTTACAACAGAGACTTTATTGTGTGGAACTGTAGGCTTGAAAATGTAGTTGAAGTACATGCAAGAGAGGAGGAACTGAGCAATGTACTTACCCTGTGACATTCATTACATAAATGGGTCATTTCCCCAAAAAAAGACTAGTTTTTTTGTCAAAACTATTGAGAACTATTGATGACTGATTTCACACCTGTTCTCTTATCCAGAAATGATCAAATCATTTCTACAGTGCTTGTAAACATGGTCACATGGTGCTCAGCAAGGTCAAGATGTTCACCTGGCACTGCTGCCGTCACTTAAAAGTGCACTACACACTGGCTGTCTGCCACCTGCTCGCCTCCATGGGGATGTTCTTGGTTTGCCTGAAATATTCCGCAATATGGCCTAAAATCTATCTATCTAGCACTTATTCGGTTAGGTGTTTTTATTGCTCAAAAATACCTTGAGAACTGTATATTCTTAGTGACAGCTGGGTCGCCGCTCTATAGATTTTACCAGTACTTTGCCTGGTCACCTGCTTGTCTCCCTGGAGACAGACAAGTTCAAAGCCATATTGTGAAACATTCCAGAGATAAAGACATGCATGTGGCAGAGAGTCCACCAGAAAAGTTACATAAACAAGTATTTGGAAGTTGAATATTTGTAAATGTAGGTCTGAAGCTGGGCCCCGGGCTTAACAGGGTCGACTGGAGCAGCTGTTTATTAAGAACTCCAAGGGTTTATACTGGGCAAAATATTCTTTTTACGTAAATGAATTTAGGTTCGAACTCATGTCTGTCGCCACAATGCAATCATACACCCAGTCAAACATCTGCACTTTCCATCTTAAGCCCATAAGCACCAGAGGCTTTGAAGGCTGAGCAATAGGTCTGTAACGGAAATGTTGCTAGTTTGAAGACAGCAGAACGTTGAGTACGCCAATGATGAGGGAACACTGTTACAACTTGGCTAAAAAAAACAAAATTGATTTTACAAAATAAGTCCCCTTTAATATGCTAACATCAAATGAGCATCAGTCATTCTTGCTTGAGTAGTAATAATAATAATAATAATAATAATAATAATAAAGCATTTTATTTATAATGCACTTTATATTTGCACACAAATCTCTAAGTGCTGCACAAACAAAAAAAAACTTTATAAAACTGAGCATGTTCAAATGTACTATTTGAGTACTTCGATGGCACAATTTTTGAGTAACCACCTCTGCAAATGTGACTGACAAGCAGACGCCTTATGTGTAATCATTATTAGTATATGCCTTATTTTTTCTATCTCTGGTTGACGAGAAATAATCTGCAATAATAATCCAACAATTAGCACATATATCTGAATGATCGCCGTCTCCGATACAACCCTTAATATGTTGTTTTTTTCAAGGAAAACTATGACAGCCCTATTACAGATGAATGAAATGGCTAATGGTTCAAGATTGAAAGTGCAGATGTTTTGACTTGTTGTATGATTGCACTGTGGCGACAGACATGAGTGGAGCCTGAATTCATCTACGTAAGAGAGTATTTTCTAGAAGACTAGAGACAATTTTAACTTGACCAAAGATGCAGAGGCAAAAGCTCAACACATTTCAGTTTGCATTCTGTATGATCTGGCCATGTATCTGACCCCAAAGTGCACTCACAAGACTACAGCCTCACAGAAGTTCAAAAACAACTATGTGTACAGAAAAGTACTGGGAAACAGTGTATTTATATGTAAAAAGGAAAATTAATCTTCACTCCCAAATCTTTCGCTAGCTCACTGCATACCTTCTCCTTTCTGTTGTTATAAATATTTATAATCTCCATTTTAAAAAGTTGACTAATTCAAATGTTGGACAACTAAAACACATTGTCTCTAGTATTTTATCAGTACAATCCAGGGAGTTCTTCAGCTGAGCCCACAAAGCCCTGAGTCCACCTTCAGAGTGGCAGGTGCTTTGGTGCAGATGGGCAGCTTAGTTGCATTAAACAGTAAACATTTCCAAATTTTGAGCTTCCAACCACTTGTTTAAGTGACCACCACAAAAATATGACTACACTTGAGTAAGATTGTGCAGTTTGTGCATTTGTCCAAGAGGGGGCAGTGCATCAAGGTGAGTCAGTCACACAGAATTTGGCTGTTTATACAGAATTGCATAATTCTGTGGAAAGTTTGGTTCACTGCTGATGTGGAAATAATAATTACAGTTGCCACTTTGTGTCACAAGTAAAACCCAGTGAATTAAAAAATATATAATTGGGTTTAAGGATATTGGGTATTGTTTTTTGATATGAATAATACACAACTGTAAGCATCTTCAACAAAACATTAGTTTAGTTTAGTCATAATTTTGAAGGAATGTACAGATACATACATATACATATACATACACATACATACACAGACATATTAAATTCATGAAAACACGTATTCTGCCCCAGATTTCCATCAGCAGCCCCAGGGTCTAACATTATCTAACTATCGCTGACATCACAGCAACACATTTCCTCACAGCCCTTCTTCTAGCCCACCAGTAACAGCATCACTACAGTCCTACAGTCAAAGCGTTTTTCTAAGTTACTAACATGTTTTTGTTGCCACTTAGCCTCCCTGTTGCATGGGTCAAAATGATAATTTGCAGTTCCTTAAATAATAACCCTATAATAAAACCTATGTTGCATGCACCGATCTGAATGATTCACTGTATTATCCACCAGTCTGTGGCTTTGTACATATTTATGCACATCTACTAACTACTAACATACATGTCATTAAGTAATACACCCAATTTGACTTTGAACCGCTGGTAATTCCTCAGAATGAGTAGAAATGGAAGACTTCCTTAAACGTCACACCATGTCTGATACTGTTAGGATCACATGTTAACACAAGTTGAGCAAAGAATCCATCAGCAGAGTCCTGTGGACTCCCGTGTCCAGATCAAAACTCACAAACCTGCTCCATTAGGTCCAGGAACAGAAGAAATTGGATATGTCCGGCCTCCTCCGCTGAAAACTATTCATCACTACATTAACAGAGGAGCACAAGGCTTCTGTCATGGAAAAAGTGAAAAACAAGAAACGGTGAATACCACTGGACATGCAAGACTTATATTGTTAAGATTAGGTTTATTTTATTATCATTAAAAACACTTGATGTCAGCATATTTTGCTGCTTAAATTTATTTCCCTCTAAAATGAACTGATTATGTGCATCTGGTTCATCTGTACCAAAATTACTATGCAACGCTGCCAAATCCTATGTGTAACACCGATTAAGAAAATAAAATTGGAAAACGAAGTAAGTACAGAACAGTGGGCGTATGCCGGTGAAAACGGGGGTTTATCGCCAATATGGCGTCTTGAAAATAAGCAATTAAAGATTGCTCGTGAGTGTGCATGTGCACCAACTTTCAACACAAGTGTCTAAAAATAACTCGATTTTAGCAGCAAGTCAATGTTTGTAGCTATGGAGGATCCGGATGGAGCAGTGGAGTGACTGTGGCTGAGGCAGCTGGGAGCCCGTCTGGTCTGTGACCTGAGTGTTTATGAAGCAACAGCGGTAAAGGAATAATTGGACTTTTACACATGTGTGGAAGAAAATGTGGTTGTTCTGGACCAACTTCACGGAAATACAGAACGTTTCTTCAGGAAAGACGTGGTTTACATCTGTGAGAGGTGAGTGTCAGTGCGCTGTTCTAACGCAGGGCTGACGTTTGTGACACATGAGGCTGTATTATAAGAGCACCCATCACCTGTCTGAGCAGTGCACCTGTCTGAGCAGTGCACCTGTCTGAGCAGTGCACCTGTCTGAGCAGTGCACCTGTCTGACCAGGCTTCTCTAATTTGACTCCAAAATAGCTCAGTATATATGCGTTTAATATGTCAGTAAAAAATAAAAATACTAATCTGCAATTAGTTTGAAAAAAAAAAAATGGCATTATTAAATTGTTATAGACTAAATAATGATGACCACCCCAAGTCTGCTTGCCTATCTTTAAAAGTATCATTGTTCTACTCTAAATCCTTAATTACAATTGTTCTACCTTGGTCAATCTTGTTCTTGTTACTCCCATTTTAAAAGCATTTTAGTTCTCCCTTCAGCACCAACATCAAGGGAAACATTTACCTTGATCCTAAGCCACATACGAACCACTTTTCTACAATGTCATCAGTAAATTTTATTTACAACAAAGGTGGAAATCAGTGTTGTTTTGGGTATGGTATGGTGCCAGAGCTATAGTTTTAGTTTTAGTAATGTCTATGTAGCAGACTTCACATGAGAAATAGTCTATTCTGGATCTCCATTAGTTATTGCAGTGTTCTAATGCAAATCTGACAACTGCGTCCATATATTTAAGCCACTGTTATGACATAAACACTCATTTGATCATCCTTAGTTACTGTGGTGTCACTGTCAGACATTTTCAGACACCCAAAACACACATTACATTACGCAGCGCAGTCCCAAGCCCTGATTGGTGAATGTGGCATGCAGATACGGTATTGTGTCTAGACCACACAAAACTCTGCAGTTTCCTCTTGTAAATATTTGGATATGTTGGCATTGAGTCTTGTCTATGCAGAAGAGCCTCCGGACATACATTTAATGACTCTGTTGGCAGTAAAGGCCAACTTTGATGTGGCACATACATGCATCCAGGAACTTTATAAAACACTGTTTTATGTCTTATAACGTCTTATAACAGCATTTCTCCACTGTGAGATGAATAAAGTTGCATCTTAGATTTACCAAAATGACAATAACTCTTTAATTTCTTACTAAACTTCTATTGACATGTACCAACCAAATGAGTTACATACAAACTAAGACTTGGAGAACAGGCTGTAGCATCATGACGGCCATGCAGCAGGTCAATAATAACAACATTTTCTGGTGGAGGGTTCGCCACCTGCTTGTCTCCATGGAGATGTTATGGAAATGCCAAGAGACAAGCAGGTGGGACTGTCAGGCCAAGTTACAAGCTAGATCTGTGAAGAGGCATCCCCACTCACAGTAAAAATTCACGTTTTTCAACATATTTTGAGCAATAAAAAGACATGTTTTTAATGTACTGGGGAACATGGACGTGAGCGGGTGGTTGCACTAGAAATGTTACACAATTGCACCTTTAAGCTCAGACTAATGCTTATTGTTGTTGAAACTGCTTCTCCAATGTAAATGACTGTGAGCTGAATCAGGAGCTCATGTCTGGTCCGCCTGTGACATCACATGAGCACATGAGGTTATGGGAAGTGTGACACACTCCCATCCATTGATCAAAAATGACTAAAACATTTTCTACTACAACACTGGCATTTTACAAATGTACTATATTTAACACAACGACAGGAAATGCTGCTTGGAAATGACAAAATATTTGTATACTCATCTAACTTTTAGCAATGTATTCAGACGATTACTCAGCGAGCGATGAACAACACAATGTAATGGTAGTTTTTGCCAAACCATTTGATGCAAACATTTTCCAGTATTTACATTTGGTCTGGGATCAGGGGAGATGTGTAGGTCCAATATTTATGGTTGATAAAAGAACATGAAAACCCTCAGTGATGCACAGTAAACAGGATTCTGTTAAACAAGATAAACAGCCACACCTGTCCCAATTCTATTTTTTGCATTTAAACATTTTTGGCAAATTTTGTATATTACAGGAAAATTACAGACCTTATTCTGCAGCAGTGAGTTCAGTAAAAGACATGTCATTTCATCTGAAGATGCAAGTTTTTGGTATTATCAAAGTGACTTTAATTTAATGTTTGAAATCAAATTGTTTCAAGAATTTCGAGAAGTTATTGTAGGTGTAAAAACACTGTGTGAGTTTGAATTCACAGCTCAAAATTTCAACAAGGTCATTCAGAAGTCACCTGTATATTAAACATCATCCAATTAAAAAGTGTCACTTAATTTGATTAATTTCTTTGAGTGGGCTGTAGCTCAGACGTCAGTAATTATGATAATGTGTCCTCTGTGAGTGCTGTCAGGCCTGAGGAAATACCAGATTCAATTAGTCCCACACATACGTTTGCTACATGCGCCTGGTCGTCACCTAATCAGCTGCTTAGTAATCAACAGCACATTTGTCTGTAAGTCAGCGAAGGGAAATCCCCAGTTTACTGGCATTTCATGTTATGTATGAGTAACAGTGCAGTAACAGGAACACTTTTATTCAGTATTATTATTCATTTTTAAAATTGTAATTGGTTGAAATCTAATTTATTGAACAGAATTATGCACTTTATAGTTGTAACTTTTAAATCACACTTTTCATTGAGAGCATTCTTTGTATTTTGTGTTGTATAAAAAGTCTAAATTATTGATATCAAAATGCAGACAAAACACCATTCTTAAATTGTATGTCTTCAAATGTTTGTACATTTCTGCTCAGTGTTCTTTTAACCCAGCCTAAAAGCTCATTCATACATTTTACAGCTTGTGTTATGGGTCTAGACTTTTGACTGCAGTTGCCAACAGTGAGTTGTTATATGTAGTATAAAAAGATGTGTATATAAGAGTATAAAACTGTGGCAGTAGTTAGATCTACTCAAGCTAAATCTGTTTGTGATGTTTCTAACCTCAAGGTCTTAGTATTAGAAGAGGTGTGGCCAGCACTGTCTCCTCCATAAGTACAGTCTTGTCCTGTCTCTGGATAATAAAGTTCTGGTGACATGACAGCCCACACAATTAGATGACACAGAGCCAAAGGCATACATAAAATGTTTTGGGTTTCATGCCCTACAAACATCAATAACTTACTCATTAAGAGCTCTTTACACATAGTTACAGCATGTGCAATGGGGCATATTTGTCTTTTACGATAGTTACATCCTTTGGGGTTTCTTTGATGTATGGTGAAGGGACTGCAAAAATATTTTTATACATTAACTTTTAAAATCAACATTTATGACACCCTACAGTTACATAAATGTGTAGCAGTAAATACTGATTCAGAGTAATGTAATAATTAATTATAGGAGTAATTTTAACAAGACGTAAAACTTAAGTAATGTGTACAAGAAAAACAAATGGTATCAACACAAAGTCATGGCTAATAAATCCTGTTGACCACAAAAAGTCGGATCCACTCGGTGGTGGCTGCGGCCAAAGCCCGGCCCGTCGTCTCCAAGCTCTGGGAAATTTGGATGAAGTTTCCCAGTAAACTGCGTCAACTCGTGTTGGACACACCCATCTCTTTCACAGTTGCATCACCTTGTGTCAGACTCAACATCAAACAACCCACATGAAGAACTATATTTTACATTTCTGCAGGAAGAAAAGCTCTTTTTAACAGACACGGGGCAACTATTGTCATACATCACATGTCTGTCTGGACGTTCCTCAGGTCCTCAGAGGAACCGTTGCATGCGCACCTCCTCGTCATCATCAAAAGGCAGACCGGAGGGACTGCTCTGCTCTCAGCGCTGCAGGAGCCACTTCCACTGCACTTCAGACTCCGGCAACCACAAGGTAATGGGCATTCCTCGGCATGCTGCCAACAGCCGTGCTTTGAAGGGGCCCAAACCACAACAGAGCCAAGCCTAGGGCTTGATCCAATCACACCAACAAGGAGGTAAAATGACCCACATTTCCTCACACAGAACAGGAACAACACCTTCATGACAAAAGAGATCAAAATTTTCACAACACACACTGAGTCCTGTATTTGCATTTTACTTTCTTCTATAGACAGTACAATTTAACACATAGTGCTCAATATAAATATCGCCAACACTACCAAAGTAAAAAAGCGGATGAAAGTGGTGACGTTGCTCCAGTGATCAGACGTATGAGTTCACTGCCTGCCTCAGCATTACATGATCCACATGTACCTGTGGACCCAGTCAAAAAGGTGAAGGGCCTTACCTGTTTGGATTGTCTGGCAGCACTGTGTAACTGCCTGGACCACTCATCAGCCTTCATTAGCCGGTCATTCACAAATATATATATACTTTTTGTAAACAAAGAATGTAAAGTGGCCAATTAAAGATTTCTTGATTGCTGAATTTTTTTCAGGTGTTACTAAATTGACATGGTGAGGTCTCCTGAGATAGTGACACTGTTTCTTTCTTTCGGTCTTTGGATTTTAAAGTAAATTATTTTTTATGCTTTGGAACTGCTGTGCGTCAGAGAAAGCACAACGCCTATGTAATTTGTCATCCCAATTTGTTGTAAGGCGGCTAAGCTGTGTCTTTTGGTTCGCCTCAGTAAAGCTGTTAACACATAGCACATTTTTAGATGCTGTCATTAAGCCACACTCCAAAACCCCACATTTATTTTTAGGTCCTCGTCTCTGCTAAAAAAGGGGAAAAAGAATAAAATATTTGCAGTCTTTGTAATGCCAGTTCTTATGCTGAGATGGTGCCCACTCAACTACCCCCTTCACAGGTTTGCAGAAGATATTTGTCAAATAAAAGCAGATGAATGTATTATAGGCTACCAAGAATGTTAAATCTCAATTTGAGTATACACATTTAAAATACACTTGCACACACCGTTCACTCCTTATCTCATGTGGTCAATTATTTCAACTCCAGAGCGAACGTTTGCTCAAGCTGGCAGGCAACATGTTATTAAGTTCTTTTATAAAGACAAATTAAAAATCTCCCCCATTCTTACACACTGAATCCTGCAGAGACAATGGCCCATTTATTGATGGAAATGGATAAACAAGGTCTGTCTGTAATAATACTTGAGCTTGGATTGCAGCATTGAGCACTTTGTGTGACTCATGGAAATAGCCTGCACATGTACAGAAAAACGCACAACAAAGAGAGTAATTCACAATAGAATGAAGCAGGGAAAATAGTACAATCGTGAGGAAACACACAACAGATGGAAGCAGTAATCAATACTCCAGCCGCGCATCACATCTGCAACAGCCTGAGTAAGGCCTGAGGAAGCACCTTCAAGCAGAAGCAGACATGTCCCTACAAAATATAATATTGTATACAACCAAAATGTATATATAACAATAATGCTGTACTATTCTCTGAACACTGTACAAACAAGCAATGGGCCCCTGTGGTAGAGGGTCTCTCACCTCATTTTTTTCCATAGCAATTTTATTGCTTTGCCTGAAATGTTCCACAGGGGCAACTCATCTGTCTTGTATTAATTCAATTGTATTGAATTAATGGTGTGTGGTGGTGTTTGTATTGTTAAAAAAATCTCATGAAAAACATGCCTTTTTACTGTGAGAAGGGTTTGCCTCTCCACAGCTCTGATGTGTAACTTGGCTTTGTGGCGCTACCTTTTTGTCTATGTTTAATGCAGTACTGTAGCGCATTGGGGACAAAGCAACAAAATCTCCATGGAGACAAGGAAGTCACCGATCCTCCACCAGAAAAGTTACACAGTGCACCTCTAAGGAACTTCTTTAGACACGAAATGCAGAAATGGCAATGTCATATAAGGACAAGATGGGCCAGTGAACACCTGTAAAGCTTCACAGCTAAATTTCTGTAGGAACTCAGTATCAGCTCTTTCATCCTCAGATCTAAAAACATCAAATGCAGAATAGAGAAGGAATCACACTTCCTCCTCCATGAACATTTGAACCGTCTGTACTTACTTCTATAAGTCGCGTCCACACATGGCAGGTCAAGTTCAGCCAAACGTGAATATTCAAAAGTTAATCTTTTTTCAGAGATAATTTATGTTTTCACATAAATAATGAAAGAACAAAATACTTACTCACCCACATAAGAGGTGTATCCCAAAAACCCAACTTGACATCATTGGTTATGTAGTCAAAATGCCCAGCAGTAAAAAAACAAAACAAAAACCATAGAACAGATTTATATTTTATTATCCGTGTATATTATTGTTGCATTCATGTGGTCCACGGGAACTAGGGAAAATGTTTTTCTGAGTTGAAAACTGCACATGAATGTTCACACAAGTCCGAAAAACAACTCGGAACTTGAGCCAAAATCTTCTGCCCGTCTTCCGCACCTGATGTTACCTGCTTTGTGTAGATGAACTAAAATCAGCTGATTTGTCACATTATCTTATACGTTTGAGCTCTTTGACTAAAAGTTATTACATTTAGGGGTTAATTGCCAGTTATCCATACCAAAGAGAAACAGATCTGCACAAGACAACAAACTGTTAACTTAAATTTGGTTTATTTTGGTTTGAACTTCTAGATGTTTTGTGATGTCCTGCACTTGGGGATACTCTCATTAGGTCCATAGATGTATAGCATTTCCTTTTTTTTGTATCCAAATTGTTACCAAATTATAACTTTATCCAACACAGCCATGCATTTGTTCATGTTTCCCTGTGTCCACTTTGAACAGATGGATTTAGAAGCATTCATCACAAATTTTCTATAAAATGCCATATGGTTTTCAGTAATAACTGTGCCATTTTAGCCGCTGCATGCACCAGATGCTCCCAAATGTGACTTTCAGTAAGAAAAACACTGTAGTCTCGAGTGGAGGCATTGCTCTGTGCTGATGTACTAAGGCATCATCTCCTCTAACCTTTCGTAAAAGTACCATACCTGTAAATAAACATGGGAAATGATTGTGTTAATAGCAACTGCTTTAACTTTAAACAATGCTCTTCTTGGCAACTGAGCCCATCAAACTTTTTTTAGCCTAAGAAAATCCTCAGCAGCTCTACTTTGACAGGACATTGTGAGCAGTAGCCCGCCGTGACATCGAGCTGCCTTTGGGCTGGAGCTTTTAAGGTCACAAAGCACTGGTCCTTTTTCAGAGGCTCTAGAGATGCAATATACATAATAAATGAGTCTTTATGAGGTAAGCAAGTGAATATTACTGAATATTTTCACTTTATGACAGTGTTTACAACATACAAAAAAATGCATTTTCTTTTTCTTTTTAAAAAAAAGTTCATGCATACTGTGTCTATGTATGATGTACGTGACAGATTAGACAGTGAAGCGAAGCTCTCTGTCTCTGCTGTAAAGAGCTTTTTACAGGATTTTCCCTGCATGCATTGCCCTCAAGAGGAGCTGTGGGGATTTCTCTATGTTTGGCGCCAGCGTCTGCCTGTCAACACGCCCCATCAACATGGCTCAGTTTCCATAGATACCTCAAAAATAGGGGAAAAAGGCATGTGAACAGCCTTGGCCAAATTGCATTTTCTTCTCTTTTCAAGTGAATTGGTATGAACAAGGGAGTTAGGCTGAAGGAGCTGATACTTTAAAGATGTCATGTGGAGTTAAAGAGAGTAAAGCATTATTTTTGCACTCAGACTTTGTTGAAGAATCAAGTGGAACAGTAGATTACTGCCTCACAGATGGTCAAACTATCAGGAAAATCACACCAATTGTTCAGAAAGTTCTACTCAGCTCATGGAGGCTCCAAGACACCATTTTAATTTCCACTGATGACATAAATCCCTTCCAATTTGTAATATCTTGTTTAGCAGTTATAGTTTTATGTATGTTGGTGTTTTATGTGGAAGTTAACCCACATCCTACGAATATGCACCTGGTCCAAATTGAAGTTTAATTTCTATTTTATAACTAAGAGAAGCATATTAAAGGTTCAAAGAAAACTTCCGCACAAACTCATTTCCCGCTGACACAGTAACACAGTATACTTTATATGTGGTTATTTTAACAAAACACCCACTTCACAAGCTTTCAATATTAGTTTAATGAAGTGGCAAAGTGTTTTAGTCGTAGTGCACCGGACGCGAGTATCTATGGACACAAACAGAAACATTTTTAAAAGAACGTCCAGTCATTTTAAAACATGATTTTATAAATTTCTGAAAATGAACGACTGATAAAGGTCAATCGAATGTGGGACAACATGATATTCAAGCCAAGTCAACCCTAAAGGGCCAAAAACACCAAGGGTCAAAGTTTGGTCTCCTGGACGAACAACAACAACCACTACATCCAGACTGTTACTGTTTCAAGCAGAGGAACACAACCACTTGACCTCACCAAAGAAAAAACGTATTTATGTGTTAATTTTTTATGAGCTCGGGCATGTTTCTTCTTTTTGGTCTGGTTTATATACGGTTTATGCAAAGGACCACCAACATCACTACCAAGAGTATGTTATCACTTCTCTATTACATTACATAGGAGACAGTTTGCGCAGTTAAGGCATTTTTCTAGATCAGATCTTGAGCAGAGTTGTGTTGTGAGGCCTGAAGTGACTAATGTCTTCCAGGGCGCAGACATTAACACCACAGTCTTGTGGGCTGACGGCTGCTCTGCTGTGGAGCGCTTCGTTTGTGTGTATGTTTTGTTGACGCTCCACTCACAAATGAGCCATCCGTACCCTGTCGCCACCAGACCACCGCCTTTGGGAGACGATTAACTTCTTTTTTCTTTTTACTGTGAGGTTGGGTAATTTGATCCAAACCTCAGCAACATGGCAGCAGCTCGTAGTGGTGCGGCGTGTACAGTAGCACCTACTGTAGTACATTTACAAGCAAGCCCCACTCTGTCCCACATCCAGATGTTTGGTGCAGTCTGGGTAAATATAGACACTGTCGGAGTCTGTAAAGGTAGGGCTGCGTTTGCAAAACATTTTCTTTACCCTCATTTTAATTTTATGATAACAGGGCAATAAAAAGTAATAAACAAAACAGTGAAGTCGGCAGAGCAGCAGTGAGGCTTTGAAAACTCCAAATTAAAGTCCCCCACTGAGACATGGTTAAAAAAGAAAACACAATTATGCTTAATCTGGATTTTTGGTAAACAATGATTATGTAATTTTGAAGAATTTGACAAAAGATGGTTTATACATTTATTTTATATGTGTTACTTGTGTGCATTATATTTTGAAAGTACCTTGCAGTTTTTTCATGGCAAGTTAAACTAACCTGACACAAGTAGGGTAAAGAGCTTCAAACCGAAATATAGAAACATTTTCCTACATGGATTTGTGGTTGGCCCTAACAATAAGGGCTTATTTAATCGCTTCTGGACACAGAAAGTGTTTCCCCTTCTGCGTTTAAGAGCTGTCTGACATTTACAACTAAGAGCCATGTGCCTGGACTTGCACAGAACAGTGGCTCAGTGGAAAAAGGAGGAGAGGGGAGGCCACATTATTAAAATCAACTCCACTACTGCTTATTATCTTCTGTCAGCCAATGTTATTCAGAGATGTGGACATAGCAACTTTTATGAGCTCTTTTTTACACGGTGTCCTTTTTATGCTCAAACAAATTCTAGTCATTATCCACACTGGAAAATATAGCAACATCTATGATCTAGTGAAAACCTGATTATTCTGTATTTTATTTTTCATTTTTCTCCTCTCCCAAGCCTAACCCATAAAGCTTGCCTGGCAAATCCAGGATCATATCTCTGTATTTTTTATACAGAGGGATATCAGCCTGGCCACCACACCCTCTGTAGCGTCTCAAGCCAAAACCAAACATGATCGTGCCATCAGATTTGTTTTTTCAGTGACGCATGTGAAACGAAGGAGCTCATTGATCACCTATCATTTACAAACATTCATTCTGCAGAAATCCGCAATGTTTTTCAGTTCCTTGTGATATTTTTTCCCTTTCTTTTTTCCTCGTAACCAGCCATATTTGTTTAGATACGGACCATGTGTGTCCTTGATTGGCTAATCCACCTGTCAGTCACGGCCATCGGAAAACGGAGCGATTCCCCGAACCAGACTCACATCTTCGTAAAGTAATGGAAGTGTGTATTCTAGATCCCAGGCAACCATAGAGCATTAGGGCTTAAACATACTGTTTATCATTGTTCATTCTATAAACACTGCTATTTTAAAATATGAAAGT
>KN479077.1:0-20832 GCA_000787095.1 Periophthalmodon schlosseri | reverse complement strand
ATATATATATACACACACACACACACACACATATATATACACATATATACATACACTCAGAAAACTCAAATGCCTCTGACCTGTGATCCCATTAAGATTGGCTGCAAGTATAAGCCTAGCTGAGGGAATAAAACAGATTTTACTGTAATGTTATAAAATAAATGTGCTCTTCTGTGTATTGATTATAAAACACATTAGTGACTGTAAATCTTGATTATATTATAGGAAAGCATTTGTTGTATTTCTTTTCATTGAACGTTGCAGATATCTGTGAAGCTTACATTGATCTTACAGCAATGGATGGGTCCGCATCTATTGAAAAAGCAATATAAATGTCCGCATGAGAAAGGTGAATACTAAAGGTCGTGCCCCGTAGTCAGCAAGAAGGACGTAAGGCACAAATATGATGTCAAATATAGCAGTCAAGCTCACAAGATGGTATATTGGTATAAAACAGACATGCTAATTCAACCACTAAGTGTTGTCTCTGAAATATTAAACCATACTGAAAATTAAACCATACTGATCAAAAGGCTGACCAGTTTCAGCAATTTCTTTTTCCTTTAGTTTATTACCTTTACTACGTTCATTCTTTCAGTTCTTTCAGTTCAATGCCAAACCACAAAAATATAACTTTCCAATTAAAGAATGTGCTATAATTGTTAGTTTGAAAAAGAAAGAACCAACAATCCCAAGGAGTATGGAAACCATTAAAAAGAAAAACCTTTTTAAACCTTGGGCTTACCGCAGCTCTTGTGACAAACTGACATTTGGGAGTCCAAGCAACAAAAAGATGAAAACAACAATACAAAGTATAATTAAGATGCATCAACAGAAATTAAAAATGCAGACGTCAAATGTAGTTACTCAGGTACAGTTTGATAGAAACCATTGTACTTTGCCATTGTTTAGCATATGCCTCGTGAAATTCTCACCTTAAACACATGTTGAAGTTCAAAACACAGAAGAACTCATGGGAATACAGTATGAATTTCCTGTTTTGTTGGGAGGAAATTCATGTACCGGTAATTGCATTTATACTCAATGTTATAGTGATTCTCTTCTCAACACATGCACGTTTAGAAAATGTCTTCTCAATCTTCTCAAGTCTATTTCTGAATACTTGAGTGATTATAGCTGTCTCCAAGGTGTCCTTTTGTCACATTATTGGTCTCCAGGAAATTGTCTTCAATCCCTCCCGTATAAACTTTGTGTGATATTGCTAAAGGCATCAGAGCCATTAGAAAGACGCTCACGTTTTTCTCAATGGTGTAAATTACTCGTCCATAAAATGAGCTGGAATTATTGCTTTCAAAAATGTACGCAAGCTGTAACCAATTAAAGTGCCACAAAACCTTCATATGATAAGGACTCGTCGGTTTGAAAAGGCTGATAAGCTGAGAGAAGAAATGCGCATGCTGCTATAAATTACTTCACAACAGAAATAGCAGAAGGAATATTACCACACATAAATAATATTTTCTTACAATAACCTAACTCTAAGATAAACTTTGATAATAAGAAAGGCAGCTGACTTTGACTGCATGACTAATCACAATCAATCACACAAACACAACAGCGAAAGGCAAAAATAGCAGTTATCTAAGGAACCTCTGCAGAAACCGCAACACAATCTTCTCTCAAATGTAACTAATCCTGGACATGGTTAAAATGAATCTGAATTTTACAACTTAAATCAAGAATCTAATTGCAACATGTGTCAAACAAATCACAATTAGATATTTCTCCCCAAATTGTTCAGCCCAACAACTGCACCAACAGTAAAAGGCTAACATGTCAACACATTAAACATCATTACATTGTCTTGTTCTGATTCAGTTTGATTTACTGTATAGAAAAAGTAACTGACAACTGTGTTTGTAGTATATCTATTCTAAGATACTCTTGGGGAAAATATCATGTTAACAAAGCCTTATACCTATACAACTTCCTTCAGTGTTTTAACCTTCTCCTTCCCATAGCCTCACAGCTGACCTCAGAGCAGTCCAGTTGACAGAATCTGACACAGCAAAGGAGTAACACGACTCCCTGAAGTGTATTTTAGCCTCAGACACAAAATACCACATTTTTAAGCCAGAGTTTAATAAGCTGTCTGCGTCCGACGGAGCGACTCCCGGGGGTGTTAAGGTGAAGGGCTCGTCCTGACACCGGGGCTGGGTCCTGCTTCTCGTCCACTGCCTCCGGAGGTGAGGGTAATGCAGACAGAGCAGCTGAGAAAACATGTTAGCCTCCACTGCGGCCCCATCAACACCAGCTGGAATAATAAGGGCTCTGATTTAAGGTGGTTTAAATCTAAGTTCGAAGAAGACAAATAATCACAGGCCGCAGGGAGATCTACGCCGCGCTGGGCCTGTGAGTGCGAATCAGATATTTTATTCACGCTGGGTTACAGGTGCTCACAAATTTAAACTGCACTTGGAGTCCAACCAGGAAATGTAGCTGAGGTGATTAATATGGAGTTTTTGGTGGAATTTATATTTTAGCACAGAAACTACATATTTACAAGGAGAGATTTTTGGTAATAATGTATTTTTTCCCCCAATTTTCTTATATTTGATTTCATGCATGGTATTTGGGTCACATGTCCAACTGCTATAGGTGCAGTTATTCATGGGTTTCATTTGCCTGTTATTTGCATATAACATTTTATTGACTTTTTACATGTTGTAATTTGTTAAGCACTATGGCAACAGTCCTAATTTCTCATCATCCTGAAACCCAAGGATAGGTGAATTTAAGTTATAGGTTTAAATTTCTAACTAACTAACACAACATCTTAAAATACAGATAGATTTACTTCTATGCCATATTTAATGGAGTCTGTGCCAGTTAAGGTTTATAAGAAATAAGGTAATCTTAATCATCCACTAAACTGATACTTTCTGTGAAAATTGTGACATAAAATGCTTAATTTGTGTAGAACATTTGAGCTCCATAAGAAAGAATTATACAGCAAATATAATGACGATAAACTATGTCAGCTTTAATTATTTTTCAGGCAAACTTCATCTTTGGGATTATTTTCAAAGCCCTTGCGCTTGTAGGTCACAGGGAGTCCATGCTTAATTAAACTGACCAAACAGAAATTCACATGGCAAAGATGAAGATGGGAACAGAGGGCAAATGTAATTAAAGGGTCTGAAAATAGATTTTTAAAGGTGTCCTGGCAGTTTGCACACATTTAAGGCTTAGTTAAACATATACTATATATGTTGCAATGTCAATTCATGTTTCAATTATTATGAAAAGATTTTACGATTGCTCTTAATTGACTTTCTGTCAAATACCAAAATAAAAATAACTGCCATATCGTTGCAGGATAAGGCCAAAGACACACACTTGCCTCTAGGCAGAAGGTGAGTGTTTTGTGGTGCTTTTTCTTGTCAATTGACAGAGCATAAGTTACACCTGAACTGTCTTGCTATTACTCACTGCACACTGTATTACTACAGTTAGAGGTCTGTGCTCAGTTAGGGCTTTCAGTCGTATTGTACCGTTCTGGTGTAAGTAAACAAGCTGAATTTCTTCTGGTTGTTTATTTTCTGAACACAAAGGCTACTGTAGGCCGTAACCCGTGCCAAAACAAGAGCAAAACCACAGCAGTCAACTCACTAGAGCCAGACTCCAAAAACAGCCAGTAACTGATGAATAGAATCTTTACATCAACTTGTCAGTATAGCAACCAAGTGTCTAAAGCAGTTACATTAACTACAGCACATAAACAGTTACAAAAACAACAAAAGGTGTCAACTCTGGACTAAACACAAACTATCAGATCATTACAGTATTACAAGATTGTGGGATTCTTCTTTCAGGCTAAACAAAACACTATTGTCAGTTTCATAATTTTATTGCAAGAGTCAAATTTTCCTGTTTTAGTCTTGGTCCATTAAAGACTAATGTTATGTAAAACCAAAAATCGTTGCAACATTTTCTGCTCACAGTGATTTGGGATTAGAAGCACCAGCGGCACCAGTTTGTTGTAAACACATTAATGACTTTCACTCCCTAAATAGACGAGATAGTGAGATGTGCAAAGCTATCTACAGGAGGCTAATCCAAAGAAATAGAGAAAACTGGCAGACAGGAAAGGCCACTGTGGCGATATTGACAGGGCCTGCCGAAAGCATGGCAGGTAAAACCCTCCAGCTTCCAGTAAAACCGCAGATGTTGAGTGGGGAAATTGCTTGAGAAAAGTTGGAGACAGACTCGACTAACAACAGAGCCACTTCGTCTCTTGAGTTTGGTTCAATCTCGATAAAGTCATTGTGTGCTCGCGGAGAGGAGAGCCAGGAGAAAGTGACAGCGAAAGTAAGTCAGGCAAGTCATATTGCACTTGAGTCAGAAAAAATGTCTGGACATCCCTGTAAATAAGCTTCACAGCACATTTCCAATGCTATCCTCAATGATGCATCCCAATTATGTACGTATAAACAGACAGTTAAATCTCTCAGTGTCAACATTTGAGCGAAGGGTTTGGTTGCTTTTCCATTACAAACCTCTATAATAGAGAAGTCTTAACTGTCATCTTTAAAATTCAGAGAGTGAAGCCTTGAGTGTATCTTGTTTTGCATGAATAGTCAAAGTTATTTAGTGTCTCTAGCTTGTAGCATATTTTGAATCAATAACTAAGTGCACTGTATTGAGCCTAAAGAAACCATCATAATAGTACACTTCATTCTTGCTGCTACTCCAACAAGATTAATTTGCAAGTAATTGGATATTTAAAATATATGCACACATTACCTTCTGTTCACAAGAGCTGGCTGTCTATCAAATGAGAAACCACTAGCTTCCTCTTGAAGCAGAAGGTTAAAACCTGTCACAGTTTCTGCCAAGCCAACTGTCCCCCTTCTGTACTATCTGGCAATGATCTGTCCTTGTTTGTCCTGTTTACATTGACTTTTATGGGAACAATTTTTTCGGAAATCTACAGTAACATTTTAAACCAAAGAAGTGTAAGTCAGATCGCAAAAGTTGAATTTCGATAATGTTATTCAAAGAAACAAATTACTTCTTCTTTTGCTTGAATCAGGAACGATATATGTGCACCTTGGTAATAAGATGATGATTGTGCAGTAAACTAGACAACTAGAAATGTTGTTTTCTGCAGAGAACATTACACAGTCTTTGTGATTTGCTATTTGTGACCATTCAAAATATGATTCTGATTCAATAGCGATATATCTTACAGATTAATTAAATGTAGTGGATTCCACAGTAGAAACACATTCTCTAAATAAGTCCCTCTACATCCCCAGTTGTCTTAGAAACCACTCCTCAAACATTTAGCATGTTCAACTAAAATATTCCATCCTTAGCACTGTTGTGGAATAAAGCCATAACAATTCCATAACAGCACAAAGACTAAAATGAATAGACATGTTAATTAGTTTTCACCTCCAGCTGAACAAATTCAAATATAGATACAGTGCTGACAGTTGCAGCCTGGAGCTCTTGAGCCGTTTAAGAAGATGTGCCACTGGTTTGGCGCGAGTGTGAATGACAGATTGATGTAGTGGTGTTAATGGAGCCCCTCTGTGCTGACCTTGGTCTTATCTCGGCGACCTCATGCATGATTGATAAATAAAAATGAAACTCAAGATGTCTTCCAAAGCTGGGGTATCTGATCTCATCTCTATGAGTTAGTTTCTTAGCGGGAAAATGGTAATTGAGCTAGTTGGTTGAATGGATGTTTAATTCTGCAGCACCTGTTTGCCTATTATAGATAGACGATGAAAATTTTACAAATTTAAATGTGCATTATGTAACTTTTTTTAATGGAAGGTCCGCCACCTGCTTGTCTCCATGGAGATGTTACAGCTTTTCCTGGAAATTGAATCAAAACGTACTGTTATATTTATTATGTGTTATGATGACTACGTCTGCTTTGTGGATGGACGTGTTGTGTTTTAACCACATTTATGCTGATGCTGTGTGTGTCCTGACGGTTACATAAAGTGATTTTGATTGATTTGTATGGCATTAGCTGCATCTATCCATGGAGACAAGCAGGTGACGCCAACAGGCCAATTTACATGTCAGAACTGTGGAGAGGTGACCCAGCTCACACAATGCATGTTTTCCAAGTTTTGGGTTGTTTTTTTTTTTTCACCTACAATTTAAAACATGAATTATTAAACTATTACAAAAGCATGTGATACAAAAAACCCATAAACTGCCTAAAAATAAGCGTAGCATTTACTCAGGCACACTTATCTGTGCATGTAATGGTATGTAATGGTATTTTTGTTTTGTCGTCTACTTAATGTAATGTGACTCTTACATCTCACCAGAACACGCAGCATTACAGTGTTGGTTTTAGAAAGGGCTATTGCTTTGAACGCTTCATCAATAACGCTCACAGCCAATGAGACTGTCTGGAAATGTTTATTCATATAGACTCATATTCATTTCAAAGCTAACTGGGATTGCTGATAACTTCTGGATGAATTACAGTGAAGCGGTGTGTGTGCCTATTAGTGGTGTGTTCATATGGCCTAGCAGAGCCTTGTACCGGGCAGAGTGAAACATAAAACCAGAGGAATTGTTTTCATGTCTCTGCCCATGCTCTGCCTGTGAGTGATGATTACCCATGTAATTACTTCCATGAACAGAGCCATGAACACAAAACCATGTGTTAGATATCATTTCACCAGGATTCGCCAAGGTATAGCAAATCTGTACGTTCATAGGAGTGTTGACCTACAAATAAATGCTTATATTTTAAAAAAGCAGAGAGGTAACGCAGAGGTAAATTTTGCTTTGGCCATACCACCTTGAAAATGCCCTGTCTCTCTGACTGAAAGCTAAGGAGGTTGGGTAGTACTTGGAATTGCATTTGTATAATTTAAAACTGTCAGCAAGAGAGCCATTTGTAATATTCATAAACAAAGTGTATTAAATCTAATCTGGAATTACATACACTATTAGTTGCTGAGCAACCTCATCTCTTTTCATGTCCAGTTGTTTTTCTGGTGAGTCCGGTATGGCAATAGTCCCTATAAAACTACAAAGTAAATACAATAAATTATCTGAAAATCAACATATAGAAATAAATGTATGTGCAACATTTTTATGTTCTTGGAGAGAGATAATGGTGTAGAGGTGTACAAACGGGAAAGTTCCACTAGAGTGCCCTGAAGCTTTGATGGATGACATCACAGTCCCCTTCTATTATAGTGGCTGTGACCTTGCTGTTGCTAATGTTACATGTAGGCTAAACTCCATCCAGAAAAAAGAGGCTAAACTCGTCACACTCATCTTCTCTTCCAACAGCCTGTCAAATATATACTATTTTAAGAATGTTAAGAATGTAATAAGAGTAGTAAAGTTACAATAAGAGTGATTATGGATGGATTATTAAAAAGACCCAGAGCCAGTGAACAGTGAACTCTACTGTGTCCAGTAGAGTTCACTATCCAGTAGAGTTGAATATCTTGAGAACAATTCATATTATATTATATCAACATCAAAAGAAATGTCCTAAAACAATCAAATAAATATTTTGATAATATCTGATATAACCATAAAAAATCCTCCAATGCAGCCAAAAGAAATAGGTTTGTGCCAGTCCCATGCATATATAAATTATGAGAGTACCAAAACAGATATCTAACATAGACTGTAAATCCAGAAGGGAAAAGCCAAAAGGAAAGACTCCACAGTTATTACCAGTCTCCAGTCCCAGTTTAAGTACATAAGGATTTTTTTGCATCTAGAAATGTTTTCTCGGAAAAAACATATCAAAGTGAATATAGGAGTATACTGAACGAGCACAAGGTTGTAACATAAAGAGGAGTATGAAGCCCCATTATGAGGCTTAGACTTGTTGCAGGAAAGAGGAGATGTGTGGGAGGACTGGAGTCCCGCGGGGCTGCAAGATGATGTAGCGACAGATTGAGCAACCTTTCATTAGCAACATGTTACATTTAGAACCTGTAAATGGCCATTTTTAACTTTTAAGTTGTATATAATGGTTGTTCATCTCATCATCTTAGCAGGTACATCTCAAATCACAATCTGCTTTTTAACAAATACAAAGATTCATTATAAAATGCATAAAATGAGTGTAGAAAATAACTGTGCTCTTAGAAAGAGCAATGTGGCACTGCATTACAGTTAGTAATGCATTACAGTTAGTAATGCAGTGCCACATTCCATTTTTGTATGGGTGTAAATCACATGTTTTGTCACAATATGATATCTATAGTACTGATAAAACAGGTTAAGAAGATGATATAGAAAATATATTGTAACTGATACAATCATGATGCTGAAAACAATCTATACTACACAAAAGTGACTTTTGTGAGCTTTAACCATGTTGTATTGATAAAACTACTAACTTTGGACAGAAATCACAGCCACAATCTCAGCTACAGATGCTATTTTCAGTAACGCTTTGATTATTTGAGTGGAGCAAAGCTCATGTGATGAAGCTTGTCGTTCAGACTCGGAGCAGTGCATGTAGGTGTGACCTGAGGTTCAGTGAACACTCTGCAGGTCTCAGCCTGCAATAACCTGTAATCACTGAGACTGACTTCAGCTGCAGCTCTCCTGACATCTCAATCTTTCCTCCATCAGCTCTGAGATCCAGAGCTCATCCTTAAGGTGTCTGCTTTACTCCTCTATTTGTATACACACAATTATTTGAAACTGTTTTTTCTCTACTCCTATTTGTGAAATGGATGAGTTTAAAAGAGTTCTGGGGTTCAGAGCTCAAATATATTTTTGAACACTTGAAAAATAAATATTAACATTGTTTTAATTTGCAACAAGATATTGTATATCTAGTACAAGTGTGAGGACATTACAAACAGCGTGATCAATCAGTATGACTATATCATTAAAAACACACAAATAAAAAGTGATGACTCATGTGCATTTCACAAGCGGGAGCCACTGTTGCCTATTAGGCACTTGCTTTCCAGTCCTCACAATGATGTAAGTATGTGCCATAGCCAATTAAAGTGTGGGCTCTGCACACATGACACCACAACTGTCACAACAAGGCACATAGCCTTAGCTTGAAAAAAACATTCATAACTACAAAAATATGAATTTATAAAGTGGCTGAGGTGGATATTTTTGTGCCTTGCAACCAATCATGTTTCTCATTTTTATGCTGCTGTGATATATTAATAATGCATTAGGCTTATATAGAGCTTTTCCAGACATTCAAAGTCGCTTTACAATTGTGTGCATTATTTATTCACTCCATAGTCGGTGGTGGTAAGCTACTATTGCAGCCACAGCTGCCCTGGGGCAGACTGACAGAGTGGAGGTGCCAATCTGGCCACAGCTGCCCTGGGGCAGACTGACAGAAGTGAGGCTGCCAATCTGTGTCATTGACTCCTCCAACCAACACTCACGCACACACCACATTCATACTAGGCAATGTGAGTGAAGTGTCTTGCCTAAGGACACAACCACAGTTTCTGCCACTGGCGCCCCACTGTGGCACCTGGAATTCCCAGCAGTCTCACATCCATGTACTAACCAGGCTTCTGAGATTTGACAAGATCAGGCTTTGACAAGAAGGTTTGCTTCATATACACATTTTTTACTAGCCAACATACAGTAGTAGTGTTGAAATGCAAAAATACCAGGTAACAAAATATTAAATGTTCTTTTTATCATTATTTATTTTAGTTATTCAGTTAAAGAACATACATGAAACATGAATGCAGCCATTCTGGTGTGTAGCCTAGGGCCAAGTTCCATCCATCGTGTTCGCTTACACTCACAAACAAATGCACAGAGACACTGGAGGCAAAGGGGGTGACGTGTCCTCCCCAAGGACACAACATCAGAATGCACTGGTGGGAACGAGACTGAACTGCCAACCACTGGTCGTGTTACCATGCAAATGCTCTACCTCCTGAGCCACCACTGCTCTGGATGTTTGTATGCTAGACTAAAACAACATGTCAATAACATACGCATGGCAGGTCAGGATGGTTAAGATTCACAGTGCCTATGACCTTTGTTGCCGCGTGTCTGAATATTGATCTTGGGTTCTCAACGACAACCAGAAGGCAGCTGAAATTGATCCAAATCAATCAGAGCCTAAAGTTTGCAGATAGCCACCATGAAAGTCCCCAGTGAAAGGCTGCAGTGTGTGAGAATGCACTCATTTAGATCTGGCACATGTGCCAGAGAGCCTGCACTGATAAATTATCCATTAAGTGGGATCACTGCTGAGCAGCAGGGGTAAATGCTGGGGCATGTCATTTGGTTTCTCTTGGATTTTCTGACACCAAAAAAGAAACTAACAAGCTTAAATTACTATAATCTGCTATTGTGTTTCAAAACACCTTGACTATATGAGCCCCAAATATATTATTCATCAGCAATGTCAAAATACTGAAGTCTAATACATAAATACGATTCCTGAAGACATACCACAAAAGTGTGTCAAAGTGTGTTTGTTTTTATTGAGATTTTATTTTAAAAAGATTATAAACTATGTTGCTATATTTTATTAAACTGTTATGTCAATTTACTTTCACAGCAGACTTTAAAAGTAGTCAAAACAATTTACATTTCTGAAAGCACAAAACCCATTTTAAGGATCAGTTGCCAAAATGGACATACTGTGCTCATCTTTGCCAAGAATAGCAACGGCTTTTTTCACACTGGATCATTTTACCCATATGTTAAAAAGGTCTGCTTATAAAAAAAAAAAAGAACAACATTCCTCACTTGTTTCTATACATCACTTAAATAACTTTGAGAATTAGGAAACAAATTACCACACAACTCTTTTTATATCACCATATAGGGACAAACAACCACTCACAGTGGCAGACATAAACTATTACAATACCACAAAGAGTTGGAGAGACAGACCACTACAGTCTGTCCATTATCATTGTTGTTCCCTGGTTTCACACGTCTTCAGGCACAAAATATGTTTACAGGGTCAATCACCTGCCACCTACTCAAACTGAGTAATTGGAAATGACATCTGCTACATATTGCATTTCCAGCAGAGACTAAATTTGGTTAGTGTTTCTGTGCTTCACTGAATATGTATTGGATCAGCAGGGTCTTGTGTGCTTTACATAAACAGGGAACTCATATAACCTTACGATCCAGCTGCAATTATTTTATATACATATATTTACATTAAGTACATTAACACTGTATATTGCATATAAGTAAAATGAATTACTGTGCTAAAAGTTTGCTTAAGTTGTTAAGTTGTTTTAATCAATGAATGACATCACAAACAGTATATACAACTCAATTACGGCTAAAATAAAAACAAGTTAACTTACACATGGCATCTGTAAAACTCAATAACAACAACAGTTAGAGCAATTTGAGTATAAGAAAGACAAAACAAATATATTGGTATGTGTCCAAAATGAAAGCACTGTTAAGTGATTGACAATTTTGTATTGAAAATTACATTTATTTAAAAAAAAGAGTGTTTTTAATAAGATTGTAGTATTGTAGTAATGCATTTCCCTTTACAGATAAATAAAAATGATTACATCTAAAGTACTAATGCAAAAGAGTATTTTCTATTTTATCTTAATGAATTATTTATTATATTTAGTTGGTGTTAACCTCTAGGAATTTAGAAATGCCAGGATGCACAATTGATGTGCCTTTTGACCACATTTGCGAGATGACTTTGAAAGTCAACAAGGCTTGTGTGGTAGAGCTTTTAGAATAATGAATACTAATCACAAAGATTGTGTGTGTCCTTCACTTTAGTGCCCTGAAATAACATTACCATCCACCACCAAAGAAAACAACAGTACAACTTATTTTAATTAGTGTTGCCGTGCTATTAACAAACATAATAGAAAGCACTCTCTTCAATTGGGCTCCATATGTACTGTGTGGGTACTGTGAGCCTCAGTGGCTTTATTAATGACATTTAATTTGGTGGATAAATTATCTGTGGAAACAGAAACATAAAAACACAGTCAAGCTACATGTTCATGCTTATTGTAAACAGAAAGTGTCATGGTTAAACTCCTCATTGCATATGCATTTTCATTACTTAAAGGCATGTCGCACGTTACTTAGAAGCTCCTGCCAGCACCAGTCGGCGGGTTTGGGAAGTAGCATGGATTATATTGTGTCAATCATTTGATGCACTTTATGTAAGCAAAAATAGCATGCAAATACACATGCTGACAGAAGTGTAGTAAATGCCACACAATATGAAGCTACAGATTTCATGATCAGATTTAAATACAAAATGTAAACAATGATGTGTAATCATTTCAAATAGTTTGCTTGGGTCTTTTTAGGAGATGTCTGCAACCAATCCTAACAAAAAAAAATTACACAGACAAAAAAAAAAAAAAAAGAGAAATTGAATGGAAAATTGAGATTGGTTAATACAAAGAGAAAACTAAAGTTGCCATATTGCCTAGCACTGATTAATATCATGCTTATATCAAGAATAGATTTAATGTACCTAAACCATAAACTCAGACTTGAGCGAAATCTACTGTACAGAAAACACACAAAAATATACTGTAATTATATTCAAACAGTCAAACAACTCCTAAACACAATGAAGAACTCAATCACATTATAGAGGCATCTCCCCTGAGCATCTAAACATACAAACAATAAATACTTTGATTAATAAAATAAAAACACTGATTACACTGATTTTAATTAACATTTTTCATCTGTTCATATTTGTATAAGCCACAAGGGAAGTGAAATAAGACTTTGTTTACCAAGCGGGGACCAAAACATGAAAATAGTGGAGTTCGTGTTGCTAAAGCTGTAGAGCAATGGTCCAGAATATTTAATGTAAATAAAGCTGCCAACCACTTAATCCCAAAGGAAAATGAAGAGTGACTTAGCCGCTGTGGGGGAGGCAGAGTAGCGCCGCAAGTTGTGACTATGCATGATTATCAAGTACTGAAATAATGTTGTAGACGCCTGGGGAAAGCTACTGATCATTGTATGAATTACATCCTTGTTTCCTAAAGCAAACACTGACCAGTTATTGAGGTTATGCACAAATATTAAAGAATAGGGTAATTTCTAGATGTTCTAGTGCATATTAGTTTGTAAATACTGGACATTGTACTGTATTGATAGCAAAATATACACATTTATGTCATTTGTATGCGTTTGTCAGTCTTTTTAGCACAATTGCAGATACCAGAAGAAATTACAACAATTGGGGGGGAAATCAGGCATCCTATAGTGACCTTCATTCCAGCCCCCTGAGCTTCATGGGTAATTGAGGTCTCTGTGCAAAGACCAGTTTAAACTGTCCAAAAATGATTTGCATTACAACAGTGAGTATGGCCCTGCATGCGACTGGTTTGACTGTTTAGCATAATGTATTAGGAACATCTATGATTATTTCAACGTATGGTTGTTCTGTGATCTTGCTAGAAATCGTTCTTATTCAAGAGTTATTGCCTTGTTTCATTGTTGAAAAGGTCAAATAATTACAGATTGGCATCCAGTAATTTTAAGAAAGCAGTTTTTCAGGCTACCATTTTTGCCATTTTATGTAAGAAATCTGTAAATTACAATATTTCATGAAATAACACTTTTTTTCTGCAGGAGAGTTTGGGTTCTGTTCAGATGAGATGACCTTTTGCTATAAAAAGTCATTCATCTGAAGGACATTTCACTGACACAGCAAAAGAATAATATAATTATTTGATGATGTCAAGCAGAACTTCTTTAAAGAAATATTCACTATGATGAAATTATACAGATGGTCTTTCAAATATATATTTTCTAAATCAATACAGTGTCAGCAGTAGCGTTATGGTTACGCAAAAGTAAAACACATGTTTATATTTTGAAAAGACAAATGGTGCGCTGTGGCGAATAACTTGATAAAGTGTTGCTCACAAAGTCAAATCTTGTGCCTTATGAAAACTGGCCTTAATAAGGACACAGAAGGTGCCATTATTGCTCAGTCTGATGGATGAGTGTTTGGCGGGAATGTGAGACTGCCCCAGCCTCCGCTCTGGTTCAAGAAAGTGCTATTCCTCGAGGGGTGACGTGGTGTGATTGAAGTATTTACGACAAGGCAGAAATGTGATGGCACTGAGAATGTGGATGACAGTGACGCATGACTGAACAGATTACTGTGTACAGACTGTCGAGCAGCCCTTTGAATTGTGAGGCCTCACTTTATTGTGTTAAGGTTAAAAGGCTCACCTCTGAGGGGCAGCAAGACTCTACCTCCAGCTCTTTATATGTAGAGGTGCATGTATGTAGAGGACACAGACCATGTCACCAAAGCCACCACATCCGACAGTTGGGTAAAACTGAAAATCCTCCACCAGTAAGACTGACACATAAATGGCTTGAGAAAATACGACTTCCTCAAAGCATTTGTTATTTTGTAAAGCCGCAGAAGTCAGCTCATTTAATGAAGCCAAAGGAGAGTAGACCCTTCTGTACAAGAACCTGCTCTAAAAGCATGAGATTCTGCTTAATGCAAGACAGTGCTTTTAGCTATGCAGATGACTAGCTGAATAAGTGCAAGCTCTCAACATCCATGTTCAGTATAAATCATTGATAATGAAGTGTCACAATCCTTGGCACAACAAACAATACAGTACCAAACAGTATCTTTCTTCTAACAACTACATGATCATATAATGTGTTCCAGCAGTAATTTATTTAATAAAAAAGAGTAGAATATTGTGGCACATATTAATGGATTTTTTTTTTTTGTATAATACTTGAATATTTGGATGGCAAATATATGTCCCCATATTTATAAACTTTAATATGAAATAAACATCTATCTCTAGGCTTGAGAATGTGGTGCAGAGCTTTATGCCATAAGCGTGTTGCAGTTTGAAGCTGAAAAATAAGGGCCATCATAAAATGGTCCATGAGTTACATTTTGGCCTCAGAGCAGCAGTATTTGATGCTTTCTCCTAGATGGTCACAAAAAGAAAACGGTCAGCATTAACTTTTTACTTCTCTTTCCAGAGTGTATTGGCCTATGTTGCTTTGCTTAGTTTAATGTGTCATAAATATAGGCAAGAGCAATTAATCGAATTCTAATCAAGCTTGATTAGGCCTTTTTTTTAGGTCTATTTTTGTGTTAAATGGCAATAATAAAAACTCTGTATTGTTTATGTTCAGGAAATTAATATTGAAAGCCATTTTTATTAATTTTAGATTCATTGTTGTCATATCACATAAACTATGCTTCCTGAAACCTGCTCTCTCTAAGAATACAGACAAAGGCCTATATTCACAGCTGCAATCACACTCATTGTTTGCCAGTATCATTTGAAGGGTATCCTCATGCAGAATGATGTACGTATCAATGTCAGGCTATAAATCGTGCTGTCAGTTCCAGCTGCTGCCATCGTGTCCCATGAAAATGAAATGGTTACCTGAGCACATCATCTCCTTACGTCGAGTGCGCACACTGTTGAGCAGCAGCTGTGGAGCCATCTCGGTTTCCTGTACTTCGGGGCAACTCTTAAACACATCGCCGGTAACAAAAGTACGCCTGTGGGAGTAGAAAGCATCCATGGTATTTAACAAGGCCTCATTGAAGTTACAAATGTCTTTTACAAATGTCATACAACTTGTACTGCACCTGTTATTGACATTGTTCTTGTTATAATAGACATACATAATATATATTCCTCGACAGTACAAGCTCATAGAATAAGTAATTACTGACTTATAGAATGCTTATAGTATCAATTACTATGAAGTGTTTGAATGTGGTAAGTAACTAAAGGATTAATCAGATTCATCATTTATTTCATGTCCTGTTTGCCTATGCAAAACTAATGTTCAGTGTATTGTTCCCATTCATCTTTAAAATTCAGTGTTTTTGGCCAATATTTAATGCAGCGCCACATAACTTTCTGGAGGTGGCATGTCAAAAAAGATTTATCAACTTGAGTCTGTACAATTCCCAGACTACCAATGGCCTCCAATGAACTTGTAGCTCCCAGTGGACTGCGTGTAGGTGAAAGAAGTAGCAACAGCAGCAGTGAGAGAGCAAGAGATCAAAATTTCTTGTGCAGAGAAAGAGTCATCCCTTACTCAAACTGCATCACGTCTCCAGTCTCTATGTAGCATTAGGGTCCACCAAAGCCACTGTCAGCAAAGAAATTGGTATCACTGCCTCCTCTGCTATGGATTTTCTTGCCTCATGATAGTTTCACACTAGCAACAAATAGGTATTTCTGTTTGGCTTCACCTCATATAGCCTCTTTTCTTTACTTTTAAAAGTCATTTCATAATCACACTTTCAAAGGCCACAGCAACTAAAATGTAATACAAAGACTAAATCAATATGTAAGTTTTAAACTTAGATCTAATTTAAAAGTTACACATGGTGTGATACAATTGGGGCTTTGTTGACTATAATTGTGGAACAATTTCATGGAAAGGAACCAGTTGTGATAAGCTGGTATTAACTGAAAGATCCACCATATTCAGGCTGTGTGATTTTATATAGGACTGCTAATCTCAACAGCCAATAATAATATACAGACTACAAAGTTTTTAAGTCCCCAGAAAAAGGTTGCACTGTTGACTTGTTGTTGCACACAAACATTTAAAATTGTACACGAATAAACCTACTTTATATAATAGTTTTGTGGCAAGACTTTTCTCTAGTTCTCCATTATTCTCCACTGGAAGTGCCAACACAAACATAATTTAGTAACAGTCAGAAGTAAAAGTGGGCGGGGAGAAATAAGGTGACTAGGCAGGTTTAACAATGTTCAATATCTTCCGATATGTTTGCGATTAAAAAAAAAAAGGGGGACATTTGTTGCTTTTTTCTTCTAGCTCTCCATAATAATGTATTACTTTGATCCAATTCCAGTGCCACTGAGCTGGCGTTATCTCCAAACATGTTGACAGCCGAATATCTGTAGCACTGCATTCAATGGTAGTATTGTGATAAAAAATATAATTATGGAGCTTATGTAACGTAAAACGTAATGTAAACAAGTGAATAATCCATAAACATTGCCAATACGCTAATTAATAACAGAAGTATAAAAAAACAATGTTTATCCAGAGTTGTAGTGACAGTGCTGTGCACACCTCTAACTGTCAGATCTGATAGAAAAGGAAGAAAACTAAAGCATAACACAATCTGTCATGTTACCTTGAGATTTTTTCACATTTTTCGCATTGTGACAAGCTGACAATGACATTTTTGGCCCCAAGACATATCTCCAGGTAATTGGTTCCTCACCTTTCACGTAATGGAAGGTGTGAGCTGTTCTGCCACTGCTTGCTCACACATTTAGGCGAAGTGCTGCGTGTCAGGTGCACGGAATGCCCTGAGATTTAAAGCAAAAACATTTGGAGATTTTTTTAGGTAAATGTGATTTACAGTGACATAAGGGTGTGTCAACCATTGTAGCATCTGTCATGTAATGTGTTCTTAATAGATTGCAACTATTACTGTTTTATTATGTCACATAGGTCAGTCAGCAACATATTGTTCTAAGCAATACACTTAGGCCTACCCACCCTATATTTTACGTTATATAACTTTTCTGGTATTCGGGGTCCGCCATCTGCAGTATGGCATTAAACTTGTCTACCTTGCATTAATTCAGTTACATATGTTTGTATTGCTAAATAAACTATACCATGAAAAAAATATGGTGAACGGGGTCACCTCTCAACAGAACAGACCTGTAACTTGTCCTGGCACCGGCTTGTCACCATAGAGATAGGAAAGTTGCCATACATTCTAGGCAAAGCATCTCCATGGAGACAAGTGGTAAACCCCCCAACCAGTAAAGTTACATAGTGCACCTTTAAGGCAACCACAATCAAAGACAACTCAAGGTATTTCAGAGGGTGACTGCAGTTATTGCAGAAATCACAAACAGATAGTTCAGACTGAAGTCATGAAAGCTGAGCTTTGGAGTTTGACATTTTGTTCACAGCCCATCCCTGACAGGTCGACAGGTGGCGTTTTTGGTCATGTGACTCTGGTCAAAGTGAGGTGAGCCAGGCAATGATAATTGAGCTGTCCTTTTGACTTTATAGTAAAAGAAAGAAAATGCAATTTTGTCAACTGGACAAAAGCTTGGATGAGCAGCGAAACGCCTTCACTCAAAAACTTTTTGTCCAGTTAACAAAATTATTTTTTTCTTTCTTTTACTAAGGATCATACCTGGGCGACTGAGGGATTACGCAGACATATTTTGACTTTAGTTCAACCCCGCCAGAAACACACTCAAAAGACAGATCTTCAAGATATCAGTGTGAATATGCTAACGTTGGTGGTAGATTTATAATTTTTTGTTGTAACAATGCCAGGTGTGTGTTACTAGCCAATGCATACCAATTAGCTTAGCTTATGAGCGTATGCTGCTAACGCACATTGCTAGGCACAGAGTGGTTCATTTGAGATATACTTAAAGAACATAATACATTGGGCAGATATTGTGGATTGGCATTACCTCGCTAGATGAGTCTTCATTAGATATATTTAAAACATGCACGTCACTGGACGAGAGCACTGGCGGGAATATAGAGATGCGTGGGTAGCAAAAAAGCTTGAATCTCAAAAGCGATATTGCGATAGCCGTCTGTTGGTGAATGCTGCCTCACCTTTGAAAATGATCGTAGCTCTGTTAACATTAGTACGATTTTATTCAGCTGTGGTGTGGGGTTTTGTCATTTTGAATTTTTAACAGATAATGTTTAGCATGGATACAAGCTATCGACCTCTAAGCTAATTTGAGAACAATCAAATTAAGTAGCTAACAGCTAGCTAGACCAAGCTACAGGATTCCATATTATTTTGAATCAAGTTTGGTGCTTGAAGCTAATGTTTCACCCTTTTATAATTTGTAAAATATGTAATAGCCCACAGGAGAGCTTATGCAACTTAACATTTTACACACACAGATTGTACCTTCTAATTCAATTACAAGTGCAACCTTGTCTGTACCAATATCCAGGATTGGTTTTGACACTGGATGAAATTCAGCATGCTCTCTCCTTTGGTTTTCATTGATCACTTTCAGACAGGAACGCGTGCATCCAGCGAGACAAGGGAAACACCACCTGCTCTACAAGAGTCTCCAGTAGGCCTGTGTTTCTACCAGCCATCCTGCAAACCAGCCTGAAGAATGTAAAGGTTGGTTGACTACCATGTATTTGTATAGTCTAGTAGTGTGTATTTAACAAATAGGCCTACTTTTCAAGAAAGAACAATGCATTGCAGAATAATAAACAAAATCAATTTACCTTTTGTAATAAACAAAAGACTTGTTCAGACCGTAGATGTGCATTGTGCAACATACTTGTTCTCTATCCACAGAGAATAGAAACAAAAGTGTTTCATAAATAGTTTATACTGTCTTTAAAGACTTCCATTGACCTGTTCAGACTGGTTCATTTCTATGTTTACACTAACATCTTCACTCCGAATAGATTAGGTAGAAATATAAGTGACTATACCCCAGCAGCAGTGAATATATGTATCATATGTTCACAATTTGTAAATAGTTGTTTGAAATTGCACCTACAGATTATTTAAATACATTATTTATGTGAATGTATTTCAAGTTCAACATTCGTTTGAGAATGAGAATGAGAAAGTTTTAGAAGAATGGCTAGCTAACATATTATGCCCATTAAACTCATAGTTGTTATGTGGTGGTATGGCGTCAGTTTTGCAGTTGAAGTGCTAAAACATTGAATTCTTACTATATGTGTGTACGTTTTGACTAATTGTACCCAGGAGACAATACAATTATTACAAAACTCAGGAATTTTAACTAGCTGTTGTCTAGCTGTGATAACAGATAAAAAAAAAAACTTTGGCTGAAGGCATTTTGTCTTCCCAGCATCCTGCCAGTTTTGTTCCACTGCCCATTTGTCAACAGTGATGTCCAATCGCTCAGTTCCAGGCGGGCAAATCAGCACCTTGTCACTTGTGAAATGACAATTTCAGTCTCAGTCAAGTCTGCAACCAGTTTTTGCCTTGCAGCCGCTCAGTAGCCTCAAAACAAGTGCTAAAAATAATGCTCCCCCAATCTCAAAAAGCAGGGCTGCATGCAATCTGCAAGACGCTCTATATATATTACAACTTCGAGGTGACTTTTAGATTTGTTTTTCTCATTTACTAAAGAGAGTAATGTAAACATGAAGATTGAAACCAAGAGGCTGCTTATTGGACTGGCACAATGCCAGCTTCGTCTGATACCAAATAATGTCAAAGCCAGAGGATCGGTCATGGTCCATCAGCCATGTAATATAAGCAATCTAAGATTAATGTAACGCCTCAGTTGTATTAAAGCTCAAATTGAAGATATACATTATGTTTTATCGTATTTGATCGTAGCAATTAAGACTAAAGCTTTTCACTGATTACTATATCTGTTATTCAAGAAACTCATTACGTTTCCTTTAGCCCACCATGCCTACTCCTTACAATTATCATCAAAATTAAGTGTATTCAAGTATGGTCAGTAAAGTCCAAGGGAGAACAGGAGGGATATTGTTGATTTGTCGACAGCATGCCATTCCCCTGTTGATTATCTGACAGGGAGCTCATTAAAAACATCTGGATGTGTTGTATCCCGCTCACAAGAATTGGAATTTTTATTTTATAGCAACAAACTAATAATTAGACATGCACAATAAAACAAAAATACCTACTAAATACTCATGTTTGGATTTCACAAATTTAACAGGACTAAAATTAACAGGATTAAAAATAAATACAAAATGCATTGTATTTGAATTAAACTGGAATGCCAACTTAAAGCCCCACTGTATAACTTTATTGTCAAAGAATAGACTAAAGTAAAAGCATAGCCAAAATAGGAA
>JACM01014113.1:0-12204 GCA_000787095.1 Periophthalmodon schlosseri | reverse complement strand
TTTTTTTTTTTTTCATCTCTTGCCACTAATGTTCCAGATTACACACATGCATACTTCTGGAATATCAATTTCAGAGCAAACATGGAGATGCTTATGTATGAGATCTCACTTGAACCCTTTATACACCAAGTTAATTATGGACCGGCACGACCAATGCGTCTGTAAAATCCATCTCCGCTCATCAGGAAAACTCTCGGACCTCCTCCTGCTCATTGGAGATTCAAGCAGTTTGTTGTGTAAACAAACCTCCCTCACATGCTCAGCATCCTCCACTCATGTTCCACAAGATCTAATCAAGACATTCAATTTTCCAGAGATAAAGAAGATCCAAAGCAGTAATTGAAATGAGTCAATTCAGTGCACAGTTAGGAACATAATTATCGCTACTTTACGTGTGAGAAATTAATGAAACTTCTTTTTTTAATTTTGTGTATTTTGCATGCATTGCAACAGTGTTACAATTAGTTTTACTATGCTTTAAACCTAAGGCGATAACTATTTCATGCTAATTAACTTTTTCTTTTGCAGGCTGCAGACTCATTTCCTATTCAGTCCAAACTATGCTCTGGTCACAACTATTAATCATAATTAGGACACAGTGTGCGCTCACCAATGATGTGACCATTAGCAGAAGTAGAATGGTCTCAGTACTGAACCTTGAGGAGCACCTGAGCACAAGAGGGTACTGATGATGAGAGCATGTGACTTTTTTTTTTTTTTTCAATATTGTCTTGTTTTGTCTCTTTTTTTGTTGGTGTTGTTGGTACTATGTGAGTTTTTTTTTATATTATTATATAATGAGCTCCCTAGTTTCACACACGCAAGGGAGTGGACTAAACGTGGGGACAAAGGGGTCTGTTGTCCCAGGCCCCAGGGTTTTAGGGGCCCAGAATTGGACCTTCATCCTATTAATTTATATTAGAGGGGAGCCCGTGTGAGGGGTCATGCTCCAGGCCCTGAAATTTATGTCAACAGGCCTGTTCACACGTGTCACTGAGGAAAACAAATCTGATCACACGATCATGTTTGACCCGATTTCAGACAAAACAGAGGGCGTGAGGACCAGACTGATATTTATCTGAGAGGAGTGGACAATCTTAAAGTGAGCACCACCATGTCTCTGTGTGTGTCTCAGTGTGTCTCTCTGTGTCTCTCTGTCTGTGTCTGTGTGTCTCCGTGTGTCTGTGTGGTCTATGTGGTGTCTCTATGTGTCTCAGTGTCTCTCTGTCTCTGTGTGTCTCTCTGTGTGTCTCTGTGTCTCTATGTGTCTCTGTGTCTCTATGTCTCTATGTGTCTCTGTGTGTCTCTATGTCTCTATGTGTCTCTGTGTGTCTCTATGTCTCTATGTGTCTCTGTGTGTCTCTATGTCTCTATGTGTCTCTGTGTGTCTCTATGTCTCTATGTGTCTCTGTGTGTCTCTATGTCTCTATGTGTCTCTGTGTGTCTCTATGTCTCTATGTGTCTCTGTGTGTCTCTATGTCTCTATGTGTCTCTGTGTGTCTCTATGTCTCTATGTGTCTCTATGTCTCTGTGTCTCTCTGTGTCTCTATGTCTCTATGTGTCTCTGTGTGTCTCTATGTCTCTATGTGTCTCTGTGTGTCTCTATGTCTCTATGTGTCTCTATGTCTCTGTGTCTCTCTGTGTCTCTATGTCTCTATGTGTCTCTATGTCTCTGTGTCTCTCTGTGTCTCTATGTCTCTATGTGTCTCTGTGTGTCTCTATGTCTCTATGTGTCTCTGTGTGTCTCTATGTCTCTATGTGTCTCTGTGTGTCTCTATGTCTCTGTGTCTCTCTGTGTCTCTATGTCTCTATGTGTCTCTGTGTGTCTCTATGTCTCTGTGTCTCTCTGTGTCTCTATGTCTCTATGTGTCTCTGTGTCTCTCTATGTCTCTGTGTCTCTCTGTGTCTCTGTGTGTCTCTGTGTCTCTATGTCTCTATGTGTCTCTGTGTCTCTGTGTGGGGTCAAACTGTGGAACAGTGTTGAGGAGCAGCACAATCAATGCACAACTATTCACAAACTTAAGAAAAAGCATAAAACCGTCATATTTTCACAGTACAGAAGCTGCTGTAAGGCGCTTTGCACTTTATTTATTTCATTATTGTTATCACCAGTGCAGTAACTGTCTTGAATATGTAAATTAGAATCTTTGTGAATATTAATATTATGAGATTTGTGTGGCTTGTAGTAATGCAAGTACAGGAAGCACAGTAGAAATGTATTTTGCATGACAACACGGGAGTGGGAATAAATAAGTATTTTCATCCCACTGCCTTTGGAGCAAACAGACTTTAGTCTAAAGACATTTTGTAAATGAGATACATTCAAAGTGTATTCATGCTTTTTTTTTTCCTTTCTTGGACAAGTCTGAAAAATTATCCTAGATCAATGCTCGAAATAAACAAAATCATCATTATCATCTGTATAAAAATACAGAGAGAGATCATTTTATATGAAGACATGGTTCTTATACTTCTCCATATTGTTACCGCATAGACTGTATAAAGAAATGGACTAAGTGAGTGTGATGTCACCCACAGCGTTTAACTCCAGTCAAATGAAGCTCGAGTCTAGCAGTTACAGCGGCGAATTTGGAGCCCAGTTGCATATTAGGATTCTGAGTATCATAGCAACCAAGAAGCCAATCCAGAGCGAGGCCCCGCACCGCTGGTTTGGCAGGGAACGGGCGCTTAGCAACGCTGTCAGTCAAACCGTTGCTAACGTTAGCAGGAGCGACCTCGGGGAAAGAAGGCGTCTGATTTGTCTGTTATTAATGTTCTTATCTTGAGTTACAGGCAAAATAGCAAAATAAAAACACCGGGATCATGTAGAGCGGGTTAATACGAACATTTTAAGAGGGGCGACAGTTTTCCAATGTAAAGTGAATTGGAGCCAGAGTCAAAGGAGCCGGAAGCGCGCTCGTGCTCACTTCCTATTTGGAACGCTGCGGCTAACAGGTTAGCTACGTCCATTTATATATACAGTCTATGGGTCAGATGCATGGTCAGATCATAGAGATACTGAATCGTTTTGAGAGCTCTCCTCCAGCCCCTTTAATGGACTAATAAATGCACAGATAATTTCTTTATAGTTTCATTGACAACAGTCTTACTAACTTACTATACGACATATTGCTAAGATACTGTATTTTCCGGAGTATAAGTCGCACTGGAGTATAAGTCGCACCAGTCAAAAAATGCATAATAATGAAGAAAAAAACGTATATTTCACATAGAAATCGCATCTGAGTACAAGTCGCACCTCTGGCCAAACTATGAAGAAAAGTGCGACTTATAGTCCAGAAAATACGGTATATGATGTTATTACCAACTCCAAAAGAATTACAAGGATATTTATATTTTATTTAAGTCAACTATGTATGATCTTAATAGCCTAAAATCCTTACATAAATTGAAAAGAACCGCACTGAAATACCAGATTGTACTTGCGTTCTACTCCGACTGTTTGTCTGTTCTATAAACCCACTATGTAATAATGGTGTAGCAGAGGTGCGCGGCTGCTGCAGAGCTCCTGACCTAGAAACGCAGACACTGAGCTGTGACAGAGGCAGAGGATCCGACTACACCGCGCACCACTTAAACTGTCTCACCGCCGCACCACCAGAATATGCATCCGTCACAAGTTCGCCCTACCCTTATCAGATGGCGTATTGGAAATAATTTGGTGACAGCCTGTGATGTCTTGCTTTGTCAACAACGTTACAGCAGCCAGCCAAGCGTGATCCCGCTGCTTTTGGTTGACTCAAAAATGCAAATTCAGACTTTCGCTGTCACTGCGGAGGAATCTGGAAACAATCACAGTGCCCCCGAGCTGAAACAACACACACGTCAGCCCGGCACATTCTCTTCAGAGGCATTTTTAATATAGTGTTAGCCTCTTAAATGGCATCGGTTGAAAGTAATGCAGATTCTTCGTGTCATTAATTATCTTGTCGCCCCCCAGCGCTTGGCTTCCCTCGTATGATTCCAGGCAACATTTTAACATTTAGAGATCAGGATTGAGTCCAAATAGAATTTTCAATAAACCCAACAATAAACCGATGGGGATTATAAGATGCTAAATATTTAAAGGTCCTATATGACACTAACTGACTCTTGTGAGATTTAAGCCGTGTTATAATGTTGTTACCTCATCAAAAACATACTTGTGTTTTGTTTCATTCACACGTTTGAGTAACTGTTTATTATTAGTCTGTACATCTCCAAAGCTCAAAATGCTCTGTTCCACCTTATGATGTCATGAAGCGGTAGTTTTCAAGTTAACAGTAACATTTTACCTTTAGTTCAGTAGAGATTGGCAGTTTCAGGGCTGAAATCATCTAAATGATTCTAGTGAAGGTGTGTGGAGTTTAAAAACTCCAGACAAGCAGGTGACATCAACTGGCCAAGTTACAGGTCAAATCTGTGGAGAGTCGACCCTGTTCACAGTAAGAATGCATCATTTTTAAGCTATTTTTTGTGGCATAAAAACACCTGCAATTGAATAAATGCATAATATATATGTTTAATGCACATCAATTCACGTTCTATTGAAAAACTGTGTCCCCTCTCTCTATAACTGCTGCTGTCAGACTCGTCATTTTGGTCTTAAAATGTTCGTATTAACCCTCTACATGATCCTGGGGTTTTTATTTCACTATTGTGTCTGTAAATCAAGATATGAACATTAATAACAGACAAATCAGGCGCCGTCTTTCCCCGAGGTCGCTCCCACTAGCGTTAGCAACAGGTTTACTTGACAGCGTTGCTAAGCCATCGGTGCGGGCGGGAAGAGGCGTTACCTTCAACAGCCTCGTTCCGGATTGGCTCTTTGGTTGCTATGATACTCGCGGTTGGAATTCCAAATATGGAACTCGACTCCAAATTCGCCGCTGTATCTGCTCAAGCCTCGACGAGCTTCATTTGACTGGAGCCGAACGTTATGACGTCACGCTCTTTATACCGTCTATGGTTTAATGCCATATTGTGGAATATTCCAGACAAAATTATAACCTCCATCTCCGTGACACAAGCAGTTGGAAAACCACCAGAAAAGTTACATAGTGCACCTTTAACAAAGCATTCGCTAAAACGTAATCCGACAATTTTGTGTAAAACTACTACGAATTACTATTTACTACAGCAGTATCCCACTTAATAATGCTAAAAAAAACATGAAAACCTGTAACTTTGGGACCCTTTGTGACATCTGCCGGTAATTTTATCCCTGTGATTTATCTCTCTGTGGCACCGCGTACAATGCTTAACCCCTCCGGCAATGGCATTTTTAGAATCATAATGACTCCTCTTAGGGTAGTTTCAGTAATTACAGTAAAGAGCTAACAGGGCGCATCAGCGAGGTATCACAGCAACAGAGGCAGATGGAGGAGACGAGTGTCACGGAAGCCTATTCACAGCGGCACAATACATTAGTCACACAGCCTTAGCAAGTAAAAGCCAGATTCTACACAGGCTTCAGCTCGGGCACCACGTCCGCGCCACCAAAAGACCTTTCACTTCATCAAGAGGCAAATTCACTTTTATCAGCGGCACGGCCCCTCGTTTAGAACTAAGAAGCAGGAAGTTACAACCCTCGGACATTGTCTATTCATCAGTGGTGGAACGTAACGAAGTAAAAGTAGTAAAGTGCTGTGCTTAAGTAAAAAATGTAGGTATCTGTACGTTACTTAAGTACATTTAAAGTGGATACTTTTTATTTTTACTCCACTACATTTGAGAGCAGTGTCTGTACTTTCTACTCCGCTACATTTTTGAACAGGACTGAAAAGTGAAAGTATTTTATTATTGTTTGAGACCTGCTGAAAAGGCTGAGGGTTCATAATTTGAGCAAATAAAAATATATAAATAAAAAGAGCTAGAAAAAAAGAAAAGATTAATTGTTTCTGTTGAACAAAATTCAGCACAAATCGGTATAAAAAAAAAAGACCTCAAAATACGCGCAAAATACTTTTACTGTTTACTCTTTAAGTACATTTTTAAACGGGTACTTTTACTTAAGTAGATCTTTTCATGTGATACTGTTACTTGAGTATTTTTTGCTCTGGTATCTGTACTTTTACTTAAGTTATTAATGATTTTAATTACAGAGGTGCACGAGTGATATTTATAAAAATGAGTAGCTAAACATATATATTTTCTCTCAAACGATAATTAGATCAGATATGTGCTAAAACTTGCTGGTAAACGTCTTTGTTGAGGTTGAAGTATTACATACAAAATGATGGTGAAATGGATCACAAAAGTTTTTAAAATATTGCCCTGTTTTGAGGTTTACAATTGAAGTTTTTTTGTTTTTTTTCACTATTTTTGTTGGTGTACAATCAGTTGTTTGTTCTTTATTTTTGCAAACCTTCAAAAGAAGAACTTTGATGTTCTTTTGCAGACAATAAACTCCTCACATCTCCTCTGGATCAGCTTTAACTTTAAAACTACTGAGGTTCTTCTTCCTTTGGCATCTATTAGAAAGCTGTATAGTTTTTTTGTTTTTGTTTTTTTTTTCTTTAAAGGCCTTTATTACGCTATTTTCTGATCTATGTTATAATGTTTCCTCATCACAACAGACCTGGAAGTTGTGCTTTGTTTCATTCACACGTTTAACACACAAACCCTGCATATTTAGGCTGAGCTCTTCTCTCAAACAGAAAACGCTCTGTTCCACCTTGTGATGTCACACGGCAATACAGGAAGTGCTCCACTGTGTTTTTAAACTCCACACACCTTCACTAGAATCATTTGGATGATTTAATCTCTGGAATTGCCGATCTCTACTGAACTAAAGGTAAAACGTAGCTGTTAACTTAAAAACTACCACTTCATGACATCACAAGGTGGAACAGAGCATTTTGAGCTTTGGAGATGTAGACAGACTAATAATAAAGAGTTACTCAAACATGTGTGAGTGAAACAAAACACAACCCCAGGTGTGTTTTTGAGGACGCAACAACATTATAACATGGCTTAAACCTCACGAGAGTCCATTTTGCGTAATATAGGACCTTTATCATCAAGGTCCCTGAACATTTTAAAATCATAAAATAAAAATAAATGACATCAATGTCATGAAGAAGAACGGGCTGACCTGAATAACACACAAACGCTCAGGCCGGCGGGGAGATCGGGGGCTCGTATGTGGCGTCAGATGATATATTTCCACGTACTGGAACTGGACTTCTGTGAATTTGATGAATCAGACCAAACATACACAGAACAGTCAATCTAATATATAAAGCACTTTTGGATTACAGCCTATGTTTCCTGGTAAAGGAGGTTTTCATTACATAAAATAAAGGCTTTATGTTACTGGATGTATATAGAGTCCTACAGTATTATATTATTATGTGGCAAAGTGGAAATTTGAAATGCATCTATCTGTTTATTAAAAAAAGACACTTGCCTCCATGTTTTTGTATTGCTATCGCCACAGTGTTTGAAGTCAACTCTTTCACTGTTTTACGCTACTCAAACAAGAGCCATTTAAGTATTTACTGTATGTAAAATGATGTTTTATTTTTATTGCACTGTTTGTTATGCGTTAATGTATGTGTAATTTGAGAAGGAAAAATCACACATGAACCACAAAAACTGCTTTCTTTTGTTCTCGCCAATATCGTGCAGTTCAAAGCGGAAATTACATGACGAAATACCGCCTTTGATTTTAGAAAAGGAACTGTAATCTGAATAACGCCAAATAACTGTACCGGATTTACTTGCCTGGCGAATCCGGACTGATATTTTTTATACAGATTGATACCGGTCTGTTCCCCACGTCCTCCGCTCTGGTCAAACGTGATCGTCCAATCAGATCTGTTTTTTTGTGTGAAACAAAGGAGCTCACTGGTCGCCTGTGATTTACAAATAAAATTGAATTTATCACACCTCAGATTAACAGAGTTTAAGTTTCGCTCAGTGATTCTGCAGAAATCCGACATGTTTTTCAGTCTCCTGTGATATTTTTTTCCCGATATGGATGGACCACGCGTGTCCCCGATTGGCTAATCCACCCGTCAATCACGCCCGTTTGAAAACAGGGAGATTCACCGGTGACCAGACCCACATCTTTGTAAAGTGTTGAAGAAGTGTGTGTTCTGGATCCCCGGCGCTCGGATTACGGTTACTCAAAATTAGTATTCTGAATGTGTATTTTCGATACATATATTCGGTTATTTCCCGACACTGTGTATGTCTCAAAATAGGGAAGCAAAAGAGTGTCCTAATATGGAGAAACTGAGTAGACTTTCATAGCAGCTCCTCCTGGACTGGGTGAAGCTGGAGAAGGCGAGCTGTTGTTGAAATACAATTTTAATAAGACCTTGAAACTAGCGCCACCAAGTAAAGTTATCCATGCAGTTAAAATCTATGGCTGCGTTTCAGACGACATCACAACATTCTACTGGCCAATCATATTTAAAACAGATGGGGGCCGCTAAAATTAATCTTGTTCAAATGACGATTTCTGTTTCCGTCTGTAATATGTAGAGTTCTAGGGTCCAGTCACTGATAGAAATGATCAGGTTCAACATTTGTGAATTTACCTTTTGGATTTTTCATGGCAAAGTACAATGTGATCAATGGGGAAAACTGTCTCTTGTCCACATAGACTGTGTATATAAATGGACATAGTTAACCTGCCGCCGCGTGTCAAAAAAGAAGTGATTGTTACGAGCCACTTTGTCCAGGGGCGGTGGCACGTAACGAAAAGATGTTAATACCGGGCGTAGAACAAAAATGGTGGAGAGGTGGTCAAACGTTAAATACGATTTATTTTTACAATAATACAAAAAAAAAAAACTACAAATAACTGAAACGATCGCTGCAGCGCAGGACCCACTGGTCGTCGACGTGGCGGCAGCTCCGGGCCTTTATCACCCAGTCGATTACCGGCGGCCAGGTGCGGCTCTAGGACTAGTCCGTAACGGTGATCGTGGGCGCGATTCTGGCTCCATCAGCTCTAATTCACTTTGCACTGAAAAACTGCGGCCCCTCTGTGTAACCGCTGCTGTCAGACTCGTCATTACGACCTTAAAATGTTCACGTTAACCCGCTGTACGTGATCCCGGCGTTAGCAACAGGTTTGATTGACAGCGTTGCTAAGCGCCCTGCTAAACCTGCGATGAGAAGGGGCGCTACCTTCAACAGCCTCGCTCCGGACTGGCTCTTTGGTTGCTATGATACTCGCGGTCGGAATTCCAAATTTGGAACTCGGCTCCAGGTTCGACTTCATAACCGCTCCGGCCTCGATGAGCTTCTTTTGACCGGCGCCGGACGCTGCGGGTGACGTCACGCGCACTCGCCCCCCGTCTGGGAGCATGACATCATCACACTCTAGACTCTGAAAACCTCCAACGCAGCTCTTTACGTGCTCCAAACGTGTATTCTGCGGTCTTGATGTAAAGAGCTCAAGTCAAACACGTGAAAATACGTCCCTTAAGCTGACGGCAGATGAAGCCTGCTCTAAATCAACGCTCCCTCCGGCTCTTAAGACTTTTGTTCTTGCGAGATCAAACAGTGAGCCTAAACTGCGGCTCTGTCTGACCAATTAACATCCTCCGTCTGAGCAGCCATGGAAACCGGCGGTCTGGCTGTGTTTGGTTTGGGGGAACGCTGCCGATTTCTCGCACCACTCCACTTATTTATTCACCCATTAGCCCGGCTCCAAGGATATAGTGATAACCGCCAGGAACGACCCAGATACAGAACAATATATAGACTTCAAATATAAGCCTAATGCTGCTTCTGCATCCTCCCAGTGCCACTTCGGAAAGTATTTGGGCGAGGAAATAAAATGCACCAGAATGTAATTAATGAAAACCACAGACATGAGCAGTGGTGGAAGGTAAGTACAGTACATTACCACTTGTACTTCGTTAAGTAGAATTTTTAGGTATCTGTACTTTACATAAGTACATTTAACAGTGGATACTTTTTACTTTTACTTCAGTACATTTGAGAGCAGTATCTGTACTTTCTACTCCACTATATTTTTGAACAGGACTGAAAAGTAAAAAGTACTTTTCGTATGATTTCAGGGGTTATTTTTAACATCCTGACTAAAGTTTTCGAATTCAAGCTTCGGCTTTGACCAAACAAAAATAAATACACACAATTTATCTGAAAATGTAAGAAACTGATTCATATTGCTTCTGTTGACCAAAATATGTACAATTTTAATCAATATCACTACATTTACACTTACAGCAATTTAACAACACTCGTGTGAAATACTTTTACTTTTTACTCTGAAAGTACATTTTTAAACAGGAACTTAAATACTTTTACTTAAGCCGATTTTTTCATGTGATACTAAACTGAGTACTTCATCCACCACTGGACATAACCTTGACTTCAAACGCACGCACGCTTTTGTCGTATCCTCGGGCAAGACGCTTAACCCGCCCTGCTCATGTCTGAATGTGGCGTGTGAGTTCGTTCTGGTGGAGTCTATTGACAGCCCCAGTTTGGACAGTCTGCAGGGCATCTGGGGCCAGAACTGGCTCATCGCTGAGTGTAGAGCGAATGAATAATGATGAGTGTAGCGCTGAGATGCTAAGCTTCTTGAGTATGTGCATTAATATTTATTGATATTAACTAAATACATCACTGACGAAGGCTAAACCAGGACAACAGCGGCCTAAGCGATCGCACCTGTAATTAAATACGTGCAAGATCGCTTATACGTTTAATGCCATGCTGTGGAACATTCTGGGAAAAGCAATAACATGTCCACGGAGACGAGCAGGTAGCAGAAAAGTTACATAGCGTATCTTTAATTAAATATGGTTTAAAGATTCGACACTACACAAAATTGATTCGTGTGAACTTTAAGTCATGTTATAATGTTGTTACCACCTCAAAAACACACCTAGAATTATTTTTTGTTTCACTCACATATGTTTGAGTAACACTTTATTATTAGTCTGTCCACATCTCCAAAACTCAAAATGCTCTGTTCCACCTTGTGATGTCATGAAGCGATAGTTTTCAAGTTAACAGCTACTTTTACCTTTTGTTCAGTAGAGATCGGCAATTCCAGGCCTGAAATCATCCAAATGATTCAAGTGAAGGTGTGTGGAGTTTAAAAACACAGCGGAGCACTTCCTGTATTACCACATGACATCACAAGGTGGTGTTTTCTGTTTGAGAGAAGAACTCAGCCTAAATATGCAGGGTTTGTGTGTTAAACATGTGTGAATGAAACAAAACACGACTCCAGGTCTGTTTGTGACGAGGAAACAACATTAGAACATAGATCAGAAAATAGTGTAATATGAGCACTTTAATCCAGTTCTAAAACGTGTCATAACCAGGACTTAACAAGACCAGCAGTGGTTTAGACGCTGAAAAAGCCCACGCAATAGTTTTTGAGAGACACTGACTCATTCCATTTGCCTATACAATACAATGTTTCCCGGTGTTTATAATTAAATGAGCTGTTTAACCAATGCTGAATGTGGATTTGATTAACTCTCCTTTAGAGGTTTTGACATCAGTTAAATGTAGAGTAACTTTTGTCCGGACTTACCTTCAAGGACAGGTGCTTCTATTGAGTTGAACACATAGACTGTCAATCAAACCTGTTGCTAACGTTAGCGGGAGCGACCTCAGGAAAAGAAGGCGCCTGATTTGTCTGTTATTAATGTTCATATCTAGATTTACGGACATAATGGTGAAATAAAAACACCAGGATCATGTAGAGGGTTAATACGAACATTTTAAGACCGAAATGACGAGGCTGACAACAGCGGTTACAGAGAGAAGGGTGATAATTTCTAAATGTAAAGTGAATCGGAGCCAGAGTCGATGGAGCCGGAAGTGCGCCCACGATCACTTCTTATTTGGAAAATCAGTCTATGGTTGAACACGGCTCTGAGACAAAGCGACACCCCTCACAACATAAAGCTCTTGCAGTATTCATTAACTGCTGTCACCACCTGTGTGAAAAAGAATAGAAAACGGATTCATTAACAGAATAAAGATGAAGAAGCTGAACTCTACAGAAATGTGTCACTATCATAAAAAGTGGAGCAGAAATTACAGAAGCTTTAATGTAAATTGACAGACTGAACTAAACATGTAACAGCAGTCCTTGGAATATATTTCTTTACAAACTTTAGCGAAAGATTGACCGAAACTTTCAGCAGTGTTTTAACACAGGGTGACGGTGGCTCAGTTGGTAGCGTGTTTGTCCTC
>KN479074.1:21382-33044 GCA_000787095.1 Periophthalmodon schlosseri | reverse complement strand
TCACAAGGTGGAACAGGGCATTTTGAGCTTTGGAAATGTAGACAGACTAATAATGCAGGATTACTCAAACATGTGTGAATGAATGAAATGTGAATGAAAGTGTGAATGAAACAAAACACAACTCCGGGTATGTTTTTGGTGAAGTAACAATGTTCTAACACGGCTAAAAGCTCACAATAATCAATTTTGTGTAATATAGGACCTTTAACAGAAACGAAAGATGACCTGTATCATCTTTTGTGCAAAATACAAAATTTTAAAAAAGTAACTAGCACTACTCCAGAGAATCATTTTCGCAGTCTATATCATGATCGTTGACATTCAAACATTGTCAAAGGCTACAAGAGCAGCAAATCCATTATAAGAACATTTGGAAAAACGTTGGCACCACTGAGCAAATGGGTTTATTATTCAGAACTGAGGCTGCGTTGAATGAGACTTTATACAATCTTATGTTGTCTTTACACATACTTTAAATGGATTCTGTGTGTGGTCTCCAGAGAACAAAATGGGTTGAGAGAAAACAGTGAGAAGTCATTTAGTTACATTTACATGCATTGTAGAGAGTGTCCAGCACATGTGGAGCCACAGTACACGACCCCACTATGATGTGCATCATAAAGACTGCTGTGACAACTCAGATGTGGCGGATGAACTCTTCTACCCCGACTTCCTCTCCCCATATAAAGCCTTGGCTAACCCTTTATGGATTTCACATATGTATATTCTTATTTATGTCCACCTTGTCTTCTATCATCACTGTGAAACGCAGCCGCCCTTTGGATCCGGTCATAAAAACCCAGTGCAGTCACGTTAATTGTCAGACACAGACGCAAGTTCTGATCATAAACGTTGTACTGCACACTGTGGCTTTAAATCACGGGAGAATCTGGCCCTCCCCTCTTTGGTGCCTTCCAGAGTGATTTGGTCTCAATTTGTAATAAAATGTCGGCGAGCAGCAGAGAGAGCACTTCGAAAGGCTTTCTTCCCTTTTGTGTTTTGCATTTTTCCACCTTTCCTCTGGTCGCAGTGACTGACTTTTAATCTCATAAACACTGCGTGAGCCCACTGACCAGAACAAAGGGGGATGAAAAACATCTTTTGGAGCATTTATCAGATCATTCTAGTAAAAAGGGGCTGGTTAATAGGAATAAGGAATATAAGGTTTCATGCCAAGATCGTAAAATTACTGGAGAATAAAAGCCATTCATTTCACATGACATCACCGCCTTCTGAGGACGTGAGGCTGAGCTGCTTCAAAAACAGGACTAACTGCTTTCCTCATTCAGTCCAGTATAGCTGCTGACAAAGTAGAAGCAAGGCCCAGGCCACAGCCCTTGTGACAAAGTAGAAGCAAGGCCCAGGCCACAGCTGTTAGATACATATATAAGACTGTTAGATACATATATAAGACTGTTAGATACATATATAAGACTGTTAGATACATATATAAGACTGTTAGATACATATATAAGACTGTTAGATACATATATAAGACTGTTATTACACAGCGCCTCACTCTGAAATGGTGCACATGGTCAGAGTGTGAGTTTTCGCTTAAGGCTTGTTTTTTCTTGTAAGATGTCACCACTGTCACACTTAGCACATGCATCATATTGACACCAGTGGTAACATTGGGAGGCAGAAGCGAACAAAACAAAAATGAAAAACAAGATGAGAAACAGCCGTGGACACTTACACAGAGCTACAGTTCTAATTGAGTACTTGCACATAAATACCTCGTCGTATGCGTGCCATTAATGCCCACTGATTTACACTTAAGTACTGGCTTCCACTAGGATCGTGACCATTCCATTTATTCTCATAGCTGCCAGTCACTCTCCATGAGCCCAAGTCAAACCGCTCCTGTATGCATGACACAAATGATACGTGAATGGAGCATGCTCCAGGGTACTAATGGTCGGTCTGAGTAGTTTAAGCCACAATGTCAAAGAAAACACATAATTTACAGCGCATTCGCTCAAAGAGATACATTTGCTAATGGCAAATGCATTGGCGAACACAGGTGGGTTATGGGGCTGTGGTGCGTCTGGCTATTCAGAGAAAGGGTTGAATCAGTGATAGTTCAATATAAAACATGAACTACTTAACAATAAGCAGCATAAACAGATTCATATGACATTGTACACTGCATTTAAAGACCAGACCCGTGACTGCAGTAACTCCAGTAACTAACATCCAAACTAAAAGCAAGAATAACTGTTTAGTAGTTTCCCAAGTAAGAGTCAGGGAGAGTCCATAAATCTGTGTACGGCGTCACATTAGTTTATGGGCATAACACAAACATGTCACATTTAAATAAAGCCTGGTGATGTTAACAAAGTATGAAAAAGAGACATTTTTTCTCTTTCCCAGAGAAATGTGACACATCATCTGGCACAGTATTGTGTTGCCCGGGGTAAAGACCTTGCACAGTAGATGGACCGCTGTAATTTCTCATCTATCAAATTATGGTTTATTGTTCAGCACAGCGACCCCGGGCTACACACAACCCTGCACACTGACAGTTATGAAACATTAGATTTCTACTGTCATAGTCCAGGCCCAAGACAAACCTTAGAGCGGCAAACACTGAGAAATGAAACTCTATAGTAATCTTAACACCCGCTGTGTGCTAAACACAGCTCTGATCACTGGATGTGTGGCTATTTGCGGGTTTTGCTAACAGCATTAAGTTACTCAAATTGCCATTAGCCACTACTGTATAAGCTTGTTTATTATTGTCATGGTAATGATTTTTCTACCAAATGAAATTTGTTGGCAGGAAATTGTGTTTAATGCTGGCCTAATGAGTCTGCTGTAAATTAGATGGTATGCCGTGTGGATGACTAAAAGGGCTTTAAGTAACCTTTGGTCTTTGTTGAGGGTAATTTGATACTGCCACTGATGATTCACTTAGTGAGGATAAAAGCTGTAGGCTTGCATCTCAAGAAGGACATGTGAAACTACGATCACTCTTAAACTAGAACACAATGTGAAAATAATCCAATCAAGATGCTCCAAGACAAATGGAGCTACAGTCAGGAAACTCACACAAGTCTTACTCAAATGCACCTAAATTATGGTTAAACAAACAAAGTTTTCAAATTTTATTCTAAAAAATATATATTTTTTATGTTTTAATGTTCAGTGTAAACTTTATTATAAAATCAAACCATGTCAAAGAAATACAGAATACTGGTTCTTTAAAAGAGTCTGAAACACACACAGCCGGCCCTGTAGAGTCATAAACAGTGCAGCCCCAGTGGAGCGGAGCATCAAACGTGTGTTGTTTATGTCTGGCAGGAGGAGACTGGGCATGTTTGGCTGTGTGCCAGGTTGCAGCAAACACTGATCTTCCTAATGGAACAGACAATTCATGAAATTGCAACAATGTGTGCACATATGGCACCCCCACAGGTTTGGGGAGGCACTGGAGTGTGTGTTTCGTCACTAACACGGTAACCACGCCCCTGGTATATCCCCTGAGAAGTGACAACAAGTGTGCCTGAGGGTGGAGGGCTGGGCATGGGGCTTTAATGGTGTGACATTCCTTCAAATGCAGGTGGCTCCAGTGGTGGGAAAGCCCTTGATTCGTGATACCCACCTGTCTGCGCTCCGCGCCTGTCTTCTAACCCAGAGTTCCCCGCACCTCCCTTGGCGCCTCGCCCACCCACACCGCCACTCCCCTCTTCTCTGCAACACGTGCCCCCGTTTAGTGCCAACATGGCCTAGTCCCTCCCTCAGACCCCCCTGCCTTGTCGCTGTTTCCCACGCCCACCTCTCTTTGTGGTGGCGCGGTAGGAGTGGTATAATGGCACGTGCCCTCTTTTAGTGCCAACAAGCTCCCCTGTGGCCCTGGCGCCCCCCGCCTTCTTGTCTTCCTCCTCTCGTCGTGTTTTACCCCCTGTTTAGCACCCGCCCCCCGACACCTCACAGTGTGCTTCTCATTGCTATGTAAGTGGGGATACCAGACTGTTTTGCATACGCCTGTTTAGTCCTTAGCGGCAGGCGGGGCACCATGCGAATATGCAAAACGGTGATAGGGAGGCATTTTGTAGTGAGATGTGGAAAGGGAGAGGGCGGCTCGGAGTAAAATGTTGGTGTGTGTGTATATGCTTGTGTATGTTGGGCTTTTCCACCATGTTCTTAAGCTAGTCAGAGGATGGCTGGTACAGGAGCGGGTGCCACCACAACCATAGCCCAGTACAACGTCATGGCGATGGAATACCAGCTTTAGCAGCAGTACATGCTACATGGAGGGATTCTGTCATCTTCTGTGGCCTTATTTCCCATTAATGGACAATGGAGGGAATGAGTGTCGTATTTTTTTCCAACGCGCGTTGTTACTGTAAATCCTCGCTATGCCGAATCTGCAAAAATCAGCGGCAAATTAACAAGAAAGAGATGAGGAAGTTCTTTATGCTTCCCCCTCCTCTTTACCCAGATCCTTCTCTCTCCTACTTATCTGTGGCGGAGAGCCAATGGTTCATTATAATTGGCCGTTGTCATCATGCAGATGACACACAGTCAGCGCTCTGAATATCATTAGCGCCTTTGCATACCTTCGCTCTTTTTTCTGTCCTTTCTTCCTGTTCCGAGGCTTGTTTTGCGATTCAATATTCCAAAAGGTAATTATTATCCATGAAGCAGCCTATCAACATACGCAGATAGGTGTAATAGCGAACAAAGCTGCATGCCAGATTGTCGTTTTCTCGTTTGCTATTTCCAGCGCCAATGTAGACGAGTTCCAGCGGGTGAAAGAGAATGAAGCTGTATTTATGTGGTTGTATTTGACTCTCCTTAGCAGTACAGTCCATTGTATATCTCTGTGGTTACTGAGTATTCTTTGCTCACCCCCCCTTCCCCTCCCGTCTCCCTCGTTTGCATATATCAGCTTCTCCTCGGGTAGAATAATAGCTCTTAATTCTTCGCTGCAGCTCTTGCCTTCTGATCCATGTCACAGAGAAAGAGCCAGCAGGTCCATTTGCATACTCCGCATACTGATGAGCTGTGTGTTGCCGGCTGCCTAATTACCAAGTCCTCCAGTCACTCTCTCTCTCCTCCAGCAGCTTTCACTTTTAACCCTCGCTCGCCCATTTGCCATCATCTCCATTGGAAACGATTGTCGCTTTCAGCATTAATTCGTCTGGAGCAGCGTTTAGAAACAATAGAGCGACCAGAACAAAACAAGCGCATATTGCAACAGCGGCGACTTCGTTCTCTCACCTTCGTTTACTCCCCCGTCTCTTTATTGGCTAATTTGCGACTCCTTTCGCTGGCGGCGGCTCTTCTTAAGCTTCGCTCTTTGTCTTTGCCTTTGAAATTTACAAAATCTTACAAGAAATCAATACTTAATTGATTATTCACTTTCCTGCAGCCTCAAACGACCGGCGAGTGCATGTGCGTATTAGATCCGGCTTGTGTCTGCTGAGTAGTGTGAGTGGTAGATCCCATGGTATCCCAGTTCTTTCGAGGCAGCTGCCGGGTGAGGTGGCAGAGAGCTCTACTGATCTACATGCACAAGTTAGAGACAGTGTCTGAGTTAGGGGGCAGTGCAGATGTGCCAGGGTCCTTTTGGTAACACAAGTCAGGGAAGTTCCACATTGCTCCAGTAGTTTGTCTTTACCATCCAGAAGAAACTGCAACATAGGAATCAACAACAACAAGAAGTGACTTACGCCAAGGCTGTGGGCACCAAAGTGCCTGCGGGCTCCAAACAAGATCGGACCGGATAATATCCTTCATTTTTAAAGTTGTTTGCTCCTTTCTTTGCGCTTCTTTGTTTTCCATCCCGCTTTCATCTATGAGAGAGGGGCAAGATGCCACCTGGACCCTTTGGAGAACTCTGTGGCAAAGTGGGCGCGGAAAGAGGGGCGTGAAGAGAGGGGCGTGTGGAGGAGGAGGAGAGAGCGGGGTAAAGGTTGCCTGGTGCCTGCCTCTGATATGCCATAAGGATGGCAGACACATAATGACAGCAAATGTGGAGCAGATTGGCTTGGTGCGGGAGCAGGGGGAGGAGGAGGAGCAGGGAGAGGAGACAGATGGCAGAGCTGGCTCGGTGCCAACGATACCAACACATGACTATGCACAGGAAACTCCCCCATCTAACACTTGTTGCAGCATGTGTACAGGAAGTAGGGATAACATTGTGAGAGAGCATAGCACATACATTATCAGGGAACAGTATCCTTAATCTTTATGTTAGGATTTAAATTACAACATAGTTTTGTCAAAACATATGTTCTGGGTAAATGTTGTGTATAAAGCTAAAATAAATAAGGAATGACAAAGGCCAGGCCTGGTCTTTCATTGCAGTAATGTGGCAAAGGTCAAATATTGACTCCTCTGGTAAATCTGTTATTTTCCATTGACAACAACAATAGATGTCACAGCATGTCTCAATCACCTTTCTCTAGTTTCTATAAAAATGAATATGCCTTTGTCTCAGAAGGTTCAAGAATAAAACTGCTGGCCAGTGTAGGTTCCTGACAAGCAGACGGATGGCAGCTAGATACAGTATTATGATGTTCATATTGAAATGTGCTGAGCAAACACCTTCCTGCATCAGCAGCCCTACACTGAAACACAGAGGGGTTGGGTACAGAGACAGATGAGACAGATTGTTTATGTTTGTGGCGTTACAAATATGTTCTATTATATCCTTGTGTTCAGTTTTTACAGAAAAGAAGGAAATATGCATTATATTTGAGAAGTACTGAGGTATGTGGACAGCATTCAAAATAAAACTTCACATATGCACATTCCTCTTGTTTTAGATCATAAACAAAAGGAACTGTCTGGAGTTAAAACAATGTAGATGGGACAAGGCTGGCGTCTGAAGATAAGGCATAAGGTAGTTTGCATAAACCGTAACTGTGTTTGGGGTAGAAGGGTGCGAGGGGAGGGGGCATCCAAATCAAACTCCACATTTGAATAAGAACGACCAGTGGAAAATGGAGAAGCGAGGGAATAGCAAAGCAAAGCGATTTGACTTGCGAATCAGGCGATGCATATCTGCATGCTAATTATGTAGCAAGAAGGTGGAATGAGAAAAAAGCACCCCCGTACAGCAGACAGAGAGAGGGCGAGAGAGGAAAGACATAGCAGACATCCGAGGCAAACGAGGAGGGACGAGCACCAAACGGACAAAACGAAGCATTCGCCGAGGAGCATAAACAAGACGGGTAATTAATTCCCGATCAACCTTTATCCCACAGCTCTCGATTTCCTTTGGAGACGAATCGACGCACAATGAAAAGGAATATAACGGGACCAATGGCGAGGACGGTTAGGGGGATGAAGAGGGGTTGGCGGGCATCCGAAAATTAAAATTATTGATTGATCTTAGTGTGTTGGGGGTTGCGGAGTGGAGGGCATTTTGAGGATGTAATTAGAGCGAGCTGGATCCAAGGCTGGAATGATAATAGATGACGTCGGAATTCTCCATGGCGATTGGCCATTAATCTCCATTAATGTGGACCCGGATATTAAAATTTCTAATTGGAGCGACAACAATGATGTGGATGGCGTCCGTTTGCATTTTTGCGGCGTGTGTGCGGCGGGCGGGCAAATGAGGGTCTTGGGTATTTCGCTTTAATTGCTACCAAGGGGGAATTGTGTCTAGAGGTACAGTATATATCAACTGTATTAGCTCATCGATTCCAATTATGAGCTGTTTACTATGTTTTTTGCTGTGTTATATCCTTGGACTTGCTGGCGGAGGACTTTTTTTACACTATATTTTAATTGTATGTCTAATTAGCTCTGTACTGTTTATATAGATTCACGCATCATTATAACGTTGTATGTCGTGTAACATCGTGTTTCAAAGATTCCGCACCTATTTACACGCACATGCTGTTTAGTGTAAAATAAATCATGTAATCTCTTTGGACTGTATACGTTTTGTGCAACTAAATAAAGCATAATAAAAACAGTCTTTATGTTTCTGTGTGTGTTTTGCAGCGCATGAACAAAGCCCTGTCGAAAGTCCTCTACTGTAGTCTCATTTCCCCGGGGTTGTGTGATGTCATCAGTAGTGGCCTTGGGTTTACTGTAAGCCCTAAGTTACATCAGACCAGATTAAAGAACATGGATGACAGACCAATACAGTGTTTATCAATGGGCCCACCACCGTGCGTGACGACGCTTTGACACTGTCAATAGATTATGAAATCCTACTGTGTCAGCTATTCAATATTACAAATTGCCTGTGTGTAGCCAGCTCTCCAGTGTCACGGTGTGTGTGCCATGACGTAAATATGCACGAGGTTAATGCATATGTTCCTGTAATGTCTCCATGTATTCACTCTGCATGATTAAGAACTGTCCTTGAATTAAGATGAAAGCGTAACCAATGCACCCCCCGGAAACCCACACGCAGAGCTGCCTCCTGTATCGCAATATGGCCCTATTAGGCTTAGAACAAAGACGAAGCCGGACTCGAGCAAGTTTAAGTATGAAAAACATTTCACCTCTACTGCTAATTCATTGTTCATTAGTCAAGGAAGCGAATGTCAGTGCTAAGAGTTGGTAAGGCTTCATGTGTGCCTCAGAGTGTGTGTGTGTGTGTGTGTGTGCATGACATGGGCAGTGTGATGTCATTACGCTAATGGTCTTGTGCTGGGGCTAGTCATTAAATGAGGATATTAAAGCGGTAGGCTGTTTTTATATGCATGGAGGGGGTCAGAGTCGCTTGAAGTCATCAGTCATGCACAATGGGAGGACACACAAGTGCGCGCAGCAACGCAGTCACACATGTATACAAATGAGAAAAACATGCCAGTTGCGAGGTCAGTTGTCTGTTTATTCCTATGGTTTCTCTGTAAAATGCTCACAAACACTTGAAGAGGACTCACTTGCCCCCTGTTTGAGTTGTTTTTATGCATATTAGGCGGTCTCCTCTCAAAGCCAGATTGATCCTGGTATTTATGAGCAGAGGCTTGACGTGCATATTATTATTATCATTACTGTTATTATGCATTTGAGGGAGGGAATAGCATTAGGCATGAAGGGAGAGAACCGGAGCCATCATAGTAGCAATCATCAGATGCTGTGATTTATGATTTATGCAGAACCGCACAGACCCCGAGGTAACGCCCCCGGAGGACTGGGGTTGTAAAAATTTGTTTTAGCCAATTGATTAATCAAAACTAGTCATATGCGTTAGTAGCTCATATGTATATGGGCCGCGACGGCAGAGAGGAAATGCATGTTTATCAGGTGTCTGTATCTGTGGGGGCGTGCGGACGTCTGCTTTGAGGAAAGTCATTTGTCAAGCCTTGTTTTTATTCAAAGACAGCAGGGATTGGTTTGGTTTAAAACATGCATAAATTGAAAGTGACAAATGGAAAATGCCACCCCCTCTGGCTGATTTGGTTAAAGTATTGTCATGCAAAATAAAAAATGTTGAATTTGGATTTGATTTGTTTCTTGATCAATACAAACGACATTATGAATCACCACAATAAACAAGAATCGATACAGGCCTTTGTTTTGATGTTTGTTGATGCCTTCGTAATGCCTGGCAATGGGCATTAGGGTCATGCTCGAGAAAAGAAAAGAAAATGTATTTATTATTCATAGTGATAATGGATGGTGCAAAACACAAGCAATGCCAGTCAGCATTCTGCAGCCTTCTGTCTTTAACCCAGAGGAGGTCAAAAGAGGAACAGACACATGATTGGCCTATCTGCAGTATATTACAACATATCCATCTTAGGTGTGGTGCACCCTGGACGTTTAGTCACAGATTTAACTAAAAACATAATGTGAAATTCACTCTGAGTTATTGTGTAGACTAGAGAGCTAAGTTTAAGGAGGTTAACTTGAATCTTTACGAAAACGTCCATATTACATTGTTTTCTGATCTGATCTATGTTCCTCATCACAAACAGACCTGGAGTTGTGTTTTGTTTCATTGACACATGTTTAACAAACAAATCTGCATATTTAGGCTGAGTTCTTCTCTTAAACAGAAAACACTCTGTTCCACCTTGTGATGTCATGTGGCAGTACAGGAAGAGCTTCACTGTGTTTTTCAACTCCACACACCTTCACTAGAATCATTTGGATGATTTCAGCCCTGGAATGTTCAATCTCTACTAAACAAGAAGTAAAGGGAAGCTGTAAACTTGAAAACTACAGCTTCATGACATCACAAGGTGGAATATTTTGAGCTTTGGAGATGTAGATGCGTATAAGCGAGAATTATTCAAACATGTGTGAATGAAACAAAACACAAGTCCGGGTATGTTTTTGATGAGGTAACAACATTATAACATGGCTTGAAGCTCACAAGAGTCAATTTTGCGTAATATAGGACCTTTAAGTCATGGCAAAGCTGACCAATTTTAAAACCATGGTGTGGGAAAATTGCATTTCCGGCAAACTCTTTTTCTTTAGATACAAAGTTATACATGTTGGAACACGCCACACGGCCACACCATATATTCATAGATATTATTGCATGAAGACGTGGAAAAACAGCTTTCATTTTGAGAGTCTGGGTTGTGTTCTTGTAACCCTCTTGCTTTATAATTCTCATCACATTGTGTATCACTGACCCTGGCAGTGTTTCTCTCATTGCTCCAGCACAATGGTTCGCAGCAAAGGTACAGTTTGCCATATGCATGTACAGTCCTTACAGCCATAAGTATGTTATTTAAGCACAACCGCGACCCACATGATTGCTTTCTTTGCATTGGCGGTATGTGTCCTTGTAATTATTAGACATATATGGACACAATCGAGCCTATGGCCACGCTGCATAGAGAGTGGGACCAATTGTTCTGTGGCAGTAAGAAAACAGATGAAGAAAAGTGGGCCCGCAGCTGGCCACGGTCAGGAGGAAGGAAGAAGCCAAAGCAGGTGATTACACATTCTGAACACAGCGCTGGACTCCGAGGTAGAGATTATTATAAATTTGGTCATTGGCAATGAGGACACTACGGGGGAGGGAAAAACAAATATTAGGGCGCCCTTCAATGCCGGGGCTAGTGCGGGCTGTTTTCCATTTTAATGCATTATGTGTGTATAAGGGAAGGAGGAGAGATGAGTTTTCTCCTCTGTGTGGGAGTGTGTGTGCGTGCTGGATTCCGCAAACTCAGATTTAGATTGCCCTTGTTTTCAGATGTGGGCATAGTGACTGCAATAATAATATAAGGCTGGCTCACTCTTTCGTAGACACGCAGCAAGAGAAGACAGCTTTGGACAATGGAGATAGGGAGGCTCCCGTAATTGTCAGGCGTGCTGGCGAAATGGAAATTCACACTTAACCCGATACTCCTGTACTACTTCTGTACTTAAGCTCATATTGACACTGGGATTGAAGAAAAAGTCCCTTAGTGTCAGTCTAACACATCGGTTCAACAAACTTCATTAGTACAAAGAAGTATACGGGAGAGAGGACCTTTGGCACAAATTACTTTAACATTTCTGCTTCCAATTAAATGGAAAAGTCATCATTTCTGACATTCTTAACATCCTTTCCTACACCGAATGCCTTCACATAAAGATATCAATATATTTAAAAAGAGTGCAGGCTGTTAATCAGTTGTAATAAAATATGTGACCTGGCTTTAGCTCCATACAGGATGAACCTCTGTATAGTGAGATTAGAATTGGTCCTTTAGACGAAGCCACTACATATAAAAGTATA
>KN479074.1:1865-17061 GCA_000787095.1 Periophthalmodon schlosseri | reverse complement strand
TCCTTGAGCAAGACGGAGAGGAACGATTCACAAAGCCATTTTCTACCAAATCCTATTAAAGGTGGGAAGGGAGGGGGAAAAAACGAGGTTGAAGACTTAAAATGGAGGGCTTTTATTTAAGGACTAGGAGGTATTACAGGCCAGATTACTCCTGGCTTATGTTCCTAGTCTGGGAAATTACATTCCCACTTTTTTTTGGAGTGCCCAGGCTTTGGAGTCGGAGATGAGAATCACCTTAAGTCTCTTGTTTTTCACTCTCCCCTTCAGTGAGGCTACCATGGCGTTGTGTTTTGCTACAAACACAATGTTCTCAAACTTTCATTTGCACCTACACAACCTTTTACCTGTTGGTCTGTGATTTAGGGGTCGGTGTTTCCATTTGTTTTAGTATGACTTTTTAATTAAAACATGTTCCACAAACTAACCTCTAAATAACTGAGCATTTTAGTTTCTACGTTACTTTCATTCTTGGGCTAAAGGTTTAATTGTTAATAAAACTGTGAAGTGTGCTCAAAAGTGTGCTCAGTAGTCTATCCTTGCCTTTAACAAAGTGTATCAAACAGGTTGTGGTTTATTTTTGTTATGTAAAAAGCCTTGCTACGCCGCGCAGGCAAACATCTGCAAAGCATAGACTCACTCATTTGCCGTTAATCAAAACAGCCTGCCTTTATCCATGGAGCTGCAGAGATGTGTGAGCCTCTGGCAACAGGAGAGGTGCGCTCGCTAGCAGACACACACATTTGAATAAAAGGTCAAATAGCTTTATCAATAACTGAGGAAAATGTGTTTTGTGAGGAGAAGGAGCAACTGATCTGACAGTGGCCACCGCCCTGATGAATAACCACCAGCGCAATCAATAGCAAAGAGGAGTTGAGGTGGAGTGGGGGAACGTTTTGTCATCCAACGGTACACTCCAATATCTTAGCTCATCCATCAAAGACTCCAATGGCACTCCGTCCTCCGCTTTAATTGAAAGCACACCGAAACAAGTTATTTACATGACGGGATGAATTTGAGCGGCCGCCGTCAGCTAGCGGCGCGGCTCGCTAAATGTTTGTTTCATGAGCTGACGCGCGACTGTCTCCCAAACATGGCCGACTGTCAGATAACGATGCAAGTGGAGACAAATAGGCTTGTATCAAGTCTGAAGCTGGCACCAGAACAGAGACACAGGCGAGTGTTTACAACCTTGACAATCAAAAAGTAAGAAAGAAGCTGCGAGGCTCTCAATGTTGTCAAATATACCCACCGACACAGCAGCGGGTTTAAAATGAGCGTTTTTCAAATACTCAAAGTTGAAAAAGAGGGTTCCGCAGATTAATCTGACCTATTGCCAGATGCCCTTCCACATTCTATCTTGTCTATCTTGTCTATCTTGTCTATATTGGGGCTGACAAATAGTGTACATAGGCTGAATTTGCATCCCAAATTCCTAGAATGCATAGTTTAAAACTGAGCCAGGTCCGATTTTTCTATGGTTAAATTTGTTATTAAACTGTCAGAATGCAGAATGGTTAATATCTCTTCTGGGCCTATGCACACGAAACTAAAACTGACACAGATTTCTTCACAAATGTCTTCTCAAAGTGAAATATTTTTCCACAATAGGTTCAGTAAGTGGTACCATTATCCAACCCCAAAGACGTGACTGCTGAAGCCCTACGATTAATATGACACATCTGTGGAGCTAATCCCAAACAAATAATCAGATCTCAACATGTGCGGATCAAAAACAGTGAATCTTCCATAGATTTTTATAGGGCTCATTTTTTCATCTGAAATTATGACATCGTTAAATTAAAGTGTCTCCCTAAGACCCCTGGTGGCTGTATTTTGCATCGATTTAAAACTACATGTTACACAAGCCCCTAAAAAACATGTCCAAATTGTCTTGAGTTAACTGGTGACCTAATACTGCCAAATGCCAATGTTTCTTGCTCAATAATGAACAGCCGAAAACAAAATCATGACATTTCCAAGCTCTATAAAGTTGATGTGTTTTTAAATGGTGGGATGGAGGTTTTCCAGGGGGGGTTGGCGCAGTGCTGTACATCGCAGTGACTTGCCCTGGGTGAACCTCTATGAACTCCAGATGCTACTGTGTGTCACTGTGTCACTGGCAAAGCTACAGAAGGCCATGGAGGGGAGAGAGAGTGCGCCTAGAGCCAGCCAACATCTGTCCAACATATCCACATGTACACAGACAAACTGTACAGGGAACCGTGTCACATCGCACTCACAAAGCAGCACTGATCCAGAGCAGGCCAGCGGAGCAGGGTTTCAAGTTTTGATCCCGCCTTAGAATCGTTGTCCAAACAATGGATACCCAGATACTAGTCGGCACTTAACTACAATCGAAAACATATTTTAGTAGATTGTTTTTCAGACCAAGACTTTGTTTGTTTACATACTGGACAGTTTGGACTTCTCGCCAGCGCCTTTCCTCAGAGTGGTCACATGATGTTGCTGTGATGTGTCCGGTCAGCTGATTTAAACAGGTTTTGGCGCTGTCTTCTTACCGGTGGATCGTAAAATAAAGACCAGATGACCCTCGTTAGACTGCTATCCAAACCAGTTCCGTGAAGAAGTAGTTTTAAGTCAAAGTTGGATATTTTGTGAAACATTTCAAATGGTCATGGTCTTTATCAGGAATAATTTAGACCATGTGATGATAATAATGAAAAAGTGTGTGTTGAAAATTATATTCTATGTCTAAAAAGTGTTTTGAGTTGAGTGTGTTGAGTGTTTTCATCAGTGTGGTATCAACATAGGTATCGAGTATCAAACATTTTATTTAATATCAATTTTCGATATATATATATTGAGTAGAGCTTTGTTTTAGACTTGGTTTTGTGGAACTAGGACAGTGGTTTGGTCAGTGCTTGTAAGGTGCACGTTTACAGGTCAGATCTGTGGAGCGGAAACCCTGCTCACAGTAAGAATGCATGTTTTTTTAGCAATAAAAACACCAGGTAAAGCCATAACATCACCGGGACAGGAGAGTGGCAGACCATTCATCAGAAAATCATCTTAAAGCAGAATTTACACTTTCCTTATATGTTTGATATAGTTCAGCCATTACATGCAACATGTAGGCCTACTTTAGTCTTCATCTGGGCTCATTTTGGTGCATTAAAATATAAAATAAACTAAAACGCTAATGACATTTGGTGCGAAACATTTCAAAATAATTATTGTTGAGCCTATGGGATTAAACTGGAATCTAAAAGACCAGAGCCAGCTATTATGCACGCTATTAAAAACTAGATTTCCCCTAAAAAGTGAAATTGATTTTCAAACTTACAACAATAAATTTGATGTGCCAACTGGCTTATATAATATTTCAGGAATGGTTTGTTCGTGCCATTTGTGGCTCGAAGATGTTGGCTTGTTGGACGCTTCTGGCAAATGACCCATGGCTTTATTATGAGAATGTGCAGATTGGCCCAGGAGCCTGTGCAACCTATTAGCTGGGGGTCCGGGGGGAAATGGTCATATTTGGACTTTGTCTTTCTTTCCTTTTGTGCTTCCAAACCAATTAAATAAAACTAAACTGAAATTATCCACGACTTCTGGCCCACTGGATATAGTAAGTAATAGATAAAACATACACGTCTGGCAAATGTAAGGCCCAAAACTGATCTCCGCTTTTATTCCAAAAAGTTGAATTCTGTTTCCGGTTATTGTCTGCCTCCTGGTTGTGTCGCCTACAATAGACGAGGGATAGGGAACGCACAAGGAAACCACAGTGAAACAGGCCAGCCAAGTTCATGAGGGAGTTCAGGGCTAAATCAATGCATATTTCCCTTTTAGTGGTGACGGAGCTAGCCAAATGTGCGCTCTTAAGACTATGTAGGAGCACAGGCTAAACAGTGCTGGGAACAGGCTCCATACAAAGGGATGAATTTCACAAAACATAATTAGCCGTCCTCACAATACCACACATTCCTTATTTCTCTGCCTGCCTAACTTCATTGTCAAACTTATTAGCAGGGGATGGCTCAGGGCCACTGTTTGTCTACAGCAGATGCACTTATGCAGTCGACATGGGAAAACCTTGGCTGCTCTTCTAAATAGGTTTTACTCAAGTGTCCAGATATATTTTCTCTCTGGTCGGAGCTCTGAGGCAGCCTTGGCTCGGCCTCCCTGAGTACACATGTTAATGCTGAAAAGGTTCACATATTTTAGCAGCACGTTTAAGAGTATGTTGACATAACTTTAAGTCTCGCCAAACTCTGCCTCACCGCTGGCCTTGTTCGATGTTCTTGGAGCAAATGGGGCTGTGCATTAAAGCTCCACTCCAATCTGTGCTGCTCTGTCTCTCAAAATGATAGTTGCTGCATGTGCATATTCCGCACCCACCTTTTAAATGAGTTCTTTTTCATAATGGTTTTATAGACCCGCTGTACACATACACAATATTAAGGGAAAATAAACCTCTGATTTATTCATAGACAAGTTGGAAAGCAGGCTCTATTGTTTTGGTGGTTTCATCTGCACGGCCTGAGGGTTTGTGGGGTAAATGAGCCTTGACAATTATTTTCATAAAAAGCAATAAAGAGCAGTAATTATAAAAATGCCAATAAGAATTCATCTTTCAAAAATCTATAAAGCTATTAAGAGCGTAATTAAAAAGATGAGCAGCTAAGTCTGAGAAAATTGCATTTTCCTGCACAAGTGACTGTGAAGCCCCGGCTCATGTTTGTTTTGCAAATTCTTCAACAAAAACATTAACTTTGAAATATTAATCCGATCTATGGTATTGATAGAATTTTCCCATTACAAGAGAGGCCTGTACTTCATACACATATGCTTCATTAGGCTCACCTCAACTGCACACCCAAAGGGTCATTAAGCTCCATATAAAAGATTGCATACACAAGCAGACACACACACACTGCTGAAAATGACCAGTGAACCCTTTAACCCACTAAAAGACTGTAAAAGTAGTCATTTACATAGACGACACGCTCACTATCATTCATGACTGACCTTTCTAATGGAACAGGCATTTTGTTATGGTATTTCCTGATTACACAGCTAATGTATGTTAGCTTCATAAATCTAGATAGTATGTTTGTTGTTGCAGTATAACATATCTGTGGTTAGATCTTACTGTTCTAATTAAAAGTACACATCAAACTGAAAGTACTGGAATGACACAGAGTCTTGAAGCATCAAAGATGATTTGAACATATTTACTTTTCATCTGTCCCCTGTGGAAACATGAGTGTTTGGGCTCTCATCTTAGAGCACTACACAGCGTCTTGTTTGCACCAGTATGTACATGTGGGGCTCCTCCTAATGTTTTGATCTGCTGTGTGTTCACAGTGGACATTAGACCATCTCTCAGTGCAGTAATGGGCTTTGATTCCCCAGGGTTGCAGTGAGATGGCCACTTCTTACATTAGCCAGTCAGGTATGACAGCGCCACGGCCTGCCTTCCCCTCGGCCAGCATGGATAAATAATAAATGAAAGTGGTATTTCAGTCCTCCAAATCATCCGCAGGGTCAAGACTCCCTTCTCACAGTGAACTTTGTAAGATGCGCCCAAGCGCAGCAAGATGCTAAAGGTTAGCGTCTCGGACAAGACAATCGTGCATTCGGCCTGCAAGCACAAGTGCTTTATAAACATCCCCCACTGCAGCCCTCAGCCGGAGGAGCTCCTGCCTCAGTCTCTACCTCAGTGGGTAAGTGGGCCCAACCAGCACACGATTCTCACATACATCTGCCACTAAGCTGGCATTTCCTATTGATTTTCTCAAACCATGTCATTTAAAACCTTGTAACCAAAGATGAGGTAAATATCATTTTATTTGCTCAAATGGTATTAGATTGGATTAAATTAAAATGAAAAAGGCTGAGAACGGCAAATCTAGATGTGAAAGCAGCAATTTTGTGTAATTGTCTTCAGACCTGGGGCCATAATATATTAGGGTTGTTCTAAACTGTCAAATGATGGCCTGAAATGGACCGTAGTAAGAGAAAGCACTTAGTGCTCAAGTCACTGACATGTTTTAGACGGAGCTGACAACTTTCCACTGTGTCTGTGCATTTATCCAGCGAGAAGAGCCTCAGACTGAGTCCAACAATCACTTACTCAAATGTAAACAGCATCTCCAACACTCCCAACAGTCACTTAGAGGAACCTGCTCAAGCTGTCTGTAAACTCCTCCAGCACATTTCATCTCCAGTGTGTGGGTCATTATTATTACACATGTACATTGTTTCTATTCAAATGAATCTGTCCCACAGTCTTGAGCCTGTTGGAAACCCTTGCATGTTCACAAGTGTCAGAACTTAATAACCGCGGTGTATACTGCAGACTGCCTCTCGCTTCATTTTTCTATTTATCCCTGAAGGTGGAGTTAACCTTCTGCAGCTCATTGTAGCCAGAGGACGGTGGTTTGTGTTGGTCATGGTGATGTGACTGTGCATAAAATAAACGCTCCAACTGGGACCGGGCCCCAAACCGCTCTGTGGAGACTATGACTTCTGAACATTCTGTGCACATCCTGGACAGAAATGTTCTTAAGTCCATTAATAAAGAAAGTGTATCATTAATTTTGATTATTTTTGCCAAATTATATATTTTAAATGTACTACAAATTCACCCAAGGCTCTTTTTTACCATAGATCTATAAAAGAGCTGCGTAGTCTCATTTAGTGCACTAATCTCTTCACATTAAAGTGTTCAAATAACACTTTATGGATATTCTTTAGGCGGCTGGTCGGCACAAACACAATATCGACCTTTCTTGGAGATGTAAGGCCAAAAATATCGCCCGATATATTGGTCTATATCTACTTACGAGTGGACAAACTTTAGGTAGATACCCTTTTGTTTGTATATTGTCTTTGGGCCATTGTGATAACTTTTTTGTTTTGACATTTGGCTTTAAAAATGCAGCAGCCTTTGCTATAAAAAAAAGTCTTTTGACATGTGAGTTTAACTGCTGTAGTAGTAGTTGTAGTAGTAGTAGTAATAATAACAGTAGTAGTAGTAGTAGCAGTAGTAGTAGTAATAGCAGGAGTAGTAAAAGTACATTTTTTATCTTTAAATATAAGATAAGTTAGTTTCATGACAAGCTTATCAAACAAACTAATTCAACATTTTACACTTCACTAAAACTTTACTTAACCATCACATGCGACTATAATCTTTACATCCGAATGGACAACAAAGACCTTGTGTTTTCTTCCAGCAAACTGACGCAGCAGCACTCTTCCTTCAAACAGCCATCCATCCTTCTGTCCATGTACACATCAATCAAGGCGACTACTTAAGCCTCAAACTCATCGGAACAAAGCAATCAGCAGTGTATGTCCGTCCTCTTTTCATTAGGCCACATATAGACCCCAGTCAGTCTAAGAGCGCGCGTGTGTGTGCGTGTGTGTGTGTGTGTGCGTAAGTGTGCGTAAGTGTGTGTGTGTCCATAGTAAGTGCTTATTAGCCGGGGTCAGCTAATTATTTGTCCAGGCTAATGAAGGTCACTGTGCTTGCCTGTCTGCACGCTGATGACCACTACCTGATTGAGATAAGTAAGGCTCCTGTCATCTGTCATCTTGATTAACGCTGGACACCTTCAGCTAACCTTTACATTCACTTCTGTACACTATACGGTGCACTCATTTATGTTATTGTATGCTGCCTCCATGTGTACACAATAGGGTTTAATTACAGCGTAAAGAAAGTGGTCTGCTGTGAAAATGTCCGGGCTTTTAAAACGTATATAGGAGTAAACAAAGGCCCTTATAAGACAATGGATTCTACGTATACCTCGGCCAAGAAAACATCTAGAAAACATGCGTATAATTGTGCTCAGGGTTAGCACAGTTTTGAGTTTCTATATGACATTTTCTTCATAACTTCCTCATTCATGCCTTGTAGGACTTTAGATGTTGGTGGTATTGTTCATATGTACATGAAGTGTCAGAGTTGAAAATGTCTCCAGTGACTGCTGCCATTATCTTGATGGATGGCTCAATCAGAATTAGCCAGATTTGATAATACAGTGAAATTACAGATCCACTTACCTGGATGCTTAATGAAGTGAAAGCGACATTGTCTATTATTCTTGTATCATGCTTGATTAGAAGTCTTTATGGATATGTCGAGCTATCTCCGAGTCCAGATCACAGCAGCAGCAGCCTGCCATTACACACCAGGAACAGAGGCTTATTGTAACAGAAACAAAGACTCTCTTGACTCTGGGAGAAAGTCATTCAAAGCAATGTAATTAAAATGTCTCAATTCAAACTTAGATATCCATTTATCTATTCAAATGTTCCTATAGGACACTTGACTTAACTTTTAAAGTTCTATACTGTACTTTTCTTTGTAAATGGCGTGCCATAGCATACTGTGTTGTACACTGTATCAGTTAGTCAGAGGGTTCAAAATACTGCGCATATGAAGAAAGGGCTTAGTCTTTTGCCATTAGTTTTAGCCCATGACTGGCTACCTCTGCAGCCCTGTGCCGAGGCCCCAGCATCTCTAACAAGCAGCGGATACAGCGCTGGATTACTGTAGGCGTTAAATCAATAGCTGCCGGTCTCCCAGGCACGGCTATAGATTATGAATCAGTGTTGGTGAGCAGAGCGCCATGGTGGCGAAAGGGAGAAGGGAGACAGAGGAGGGAGAGAAATACGAGGAAGGAAAACTTAACCGCCATAGATTCATACGTATATCAAAATATATATCAACATATCAAATGTCATTTTACTTTTATAAAAAATACTTTTGTTAGAAAGAAAACAAACAAAAAACATGTTGCCAGAACATGGTGTAATAAAAATACATAACCTGATTGATTTATGTCTTGTAATATTATTTAGTAAAGCTTTCAAGTAAACAATCAATAAACATTTTCTCCATATTTTATCAAATACTGTACAGGGTGTTGTGCTGAAAAGTGCTGCCGATATCTCACAGATCTATGGCTACAAAGCCCATTAACCCGTGTTGGACCTCTGGTGATAACTGCAGTGTTTTCAGCCGCGCTTTAATTCAGGCCCTCTGAGCCTTGTTTACAGATGCTATCTAAGTGGCTTGATTCGACTGCCAATGAATATTGGCATGTGTCTCCACCCCATAGACCTGCTATTAGGCGGCAGAGCAGAGGGTTAGGCAAACACAAACTGAACATGACATGTGCCTCACCTCTCTGGGACCTGCACACGGACAACTTTGTATGTTCAGATGTGCCAAAAAGTCCACATAAAACTTGTGTTCTCATAACGGAGCAGAGCATGTTACTAACAGTATAAACAACACATGCAGCACAAACAGCGGCCGCTTGCACCTTGCTATAGGGGGTAGTTGGACCCACACTGCCCCCTGGCTCGCCTCCCTCTCTCTGTTTGTGAGCAGCACAGACGCCGCAGGAAGGACTTGTCTCCCACCACAGATTCAGGGTCAGATTGGCCTGGACCAGCTCCCTAACCTTACCCATTAGAAGGATAAGAAAATATCTGTTCTGGGATCAGTGGCTGGGGGGCTGCACATGATATTGAAGAGCTGTCAGAGGTGACAGAGTTCAGGGTTAGACCCTCGGGAGCCGTAAGGTGAGATTAGGGTCAGCCCAGGCTACAGCCTGAGTCTGAGTTAGACTGACAAGTCGCTGTATTCTGCACTTTAATTTTTAAACATAATTCAACTGATTTGGATGTGGCCTATAGACAGGCACACAATAGAGCCGGCATGCTGGTTTAAGAGCTGGACGCTAATGATAACTATTAAAGTGATTAAAATATTACTAATTATGCTAAGATTGTAATTATAGCTCAGGGTGTTAAATAGCTTTAAGTGTTACGTGGGGAGGCAAAGCAATTATAAAGCCCAGGGTTCTGTAGGGATAATTGTAGAGCAGACGTGGTGTTAACTGGTACATGCAGATCCAGAGCCTGGTGACTGACTGACGGACTGTGGGAAGTGGCTGCTGCGTGTGAAGGTCGGGCCAGACGCCTGCACGGTAGCACCAAACACGCATATACACACACACACATATACACAGGCACATATACACACACTTATACACACACACACACAAACAGGGTCCCAGGAATACAGCCACATACACACAGCAACACAATGATTAAAGTGTCAATCATCAGGACCGTTTCCTGCGGTGAGCCCTCCTCTTTTCACTGCGAGGGTCCGCCAGCTGAAATGAGAGTTGGCCAGATTGGTGCTGTATACGCAGGCCTTACTTTTTCTTGTGTTTGATTTGTGCAATCAGGGCCTATTCACAACAGTTTTGGCGCTGGAAAGACTGAAGCAAAAGTAACGAGCGTGACATCCAGTGTATCCCTAAACCAACAGATTTCATTGTTTACATTATTCATATTCTGTGGAGATGTTTCGGTCTCTATAGAAGTGATGAAATTAAATATAAAAATTGTAGGATAACGCTCCAAACCAAAGAAATATTTGCCATTACAATCAAACAGTACAAAATGCTCATTAAATCGTAATAACAGTTTCGCCTCGAGCCGCAATGTAAATTAACTAATTACATCTGATGAGACGGGTTCATGTCGCTACCTTGTTTATTGTAAACATCAGATTAATTTCATTTTAACTCTCAGTACTGTTCCTGTTTGTTTCTCTTTACACGGATGCATAGTTAGGCGATGATAATTGGAAAACCATCATGGATCATATTTATTCAGTTTATATTTTGTCATTAGCTGAGCATACCATTGTGTTAAATCAATATCATTATGCTCGCACACTTAATGAAGACCGCACTCAGCGACTGCATATACATTTAATTAAATACTGCATTCACACTGTAGCTTTCCATTTAATCAATCGCTTGTTGCAAATGGAAATGTTAAGTTAATATAGTGTCATAATGGCTTTTTTATTATAACATCAGAGTCTTTATTAGATACACGATTGTAACACACGGATTGAGAGTTAAGGCTTGTTTCTTGTAAAAGTCTCATTTTATGCACAAGACATTAGGCACTGGAGTCACACCTCTTGTATGAGGAAACTTGTGGATCAATCAGGTCTAATCTATGTGACGCTTTCATTTGTGTGTTTCTGAAGCTGCTCTAATGGCTCCTATCACAACCATCTCGGGCTAATCACTTCTGCTCACACTTCCTCATGCATGTCCGTTTAGGCCTCAGCTCCACATCACCTCCAGACCGACGCCGGCTCTACCGCACTATAGGGATGGCACAAAAAACAATAAATACACAGGGTGTCCATAAAGTTACAAGGCGATCGATAAGATACATTAATTAGATTTGTTCTGTTGTACTCAGTGGTTGCAGGAGTTTTTAATCACGTTGCATTTTTCGTGAGTTGCTCAATCAAACAACAGGGATGGACCATTTCCGTGGCCACTACGTTCGCCAGATCTCACACTTCTGGATTTCTTTCTATGGGGCTATGTTAGGTAAGATACTGGACTTTACTGAACTAAAGCAAAAGATACAGATGTGATTGAGCCATAGATGAGGCTCTGCTACAGCGAACATGGCGAGAAATCCAGTCCCGCCTTGATGTGCTTCGTGAACTAATGGAGCCCATACAGAGGTGGATTAAATGAGGTAAAACACTTTGAAAACTACTGACTACAACAGAACGAGTCGGATTAAGATATCTTATCAATTGCCTCTGTATTTTTTTTAATTGTAAAGAGACTTTATAGACCCCCTGTATATGTTTAATAATTGTTCAAGGACATTTTATATAATCGTGATAATCGTCAACAAAGACAATCGACATTACATCAGTAGAATGTGCAGAACAAACCTACTTCTTCCCGATGATCTCTTTAGGCCTGTCGCGATAACATATTTTGAAGTTTGAAATATCCCTGAAGCAAATATAGACGATAAACGATAATACTGAAACTAATTTATGCCACTGACAGCAGATTTAAACCACAAAAACTATTCTAAATCTACAATATTGTTAAAAAACCATGATGAAACAGCAGACTAAAACACTTTAGTACTTAGTTTGCATCTGTAATGAGTTATAGAAGTTATTTATTCAATCTTTTACAGCTCAAATCTTATCGTATAGCCAAAAAATAACCAAAAAATCCCAGATATTGACCCCCAATCGATACAGTGATTATAGTGACAGGCCTAATCTGTTCTAGATCACTGCTGTTTTCACTTATAACAAAGTACAATTCTATAAATATGGAACCTGTTCATTATATTAAAACGATAGTCATTCATATTTATAACATTTTTAAACTGTCAGCAACTTTAATAATTATCGTGATATTATCGTTAATCGCAATTATTTTGGCCATGCTAATCGTGACGCCAAATTTCCATATCGTCCCGTGGCTACCGCCCTAATTGCAGACAGGCTGTGTACTTGAGAGAAAAAAAGTTGGTGAAACTGGTGTCATTAGGGGCTGACCAGGAGAGCTAAACAGTTACAGTTCTATTCCACTGATCCAATGCGCATCAATAACATAGTGAAAATTGGATTCCTGTATAAGAAAGTCCCACGAGGCGACTTAGGCTGTCCGTCTGGATCAGCAGAAGACTCCTCTCCTCTACCTCCTCTGTCTTCCTCTCCACTCAGCCACTGTGGCAAGGTTCTGTTCTCACTTTAGCCAACCAATAGGGCCATAATAAGTATTGATTAAGCTATTAGCCAACATTACCCAGGCACTGGCAGCAACTGTGTTTAGAATCAGCACCTCAGGACTCTGTCACACTCACGGAGCTGATTGTGTGTGCGGTTAGTTAGCGAAGCCCCTAAACTACTATTCTCTTCTCCATTTCCCCCTGTCGTCCTGAGCCCATCTCCAACCTCTCTATCCTATCCAGCGCCGTAACTGAAGTCCAATCAAGTGAGGAGTCCTCCGCAGAATACGCGCTGCACCGCAATGAGGCGGGGGGAAGTCCGACGGAGCAGCGGGGAATCAGATAAAAGAGGCTTGATTACAAAGGACAAGGTCACCGCGGTAGTGACACAGGTTAGAGGCGAGAGGAGCAAACACCTGCACAATGGGCTCACACACCATTGTTTTGGAGGGAGTCGCGAGAGGCGGCTTCTGAATACATGTTTAAAGAGAATGCTAATCGCTGCCAGCGCAAGGACGGGACTTCAACAGAAACAAGATGGCCTCACAAACAAGAATGCAAATATGAATTCCATTTGGCCGTGCTGTCGCATAGAGCGGCGTTTTTTTGTATTCTTCTTGTTGTTCGACTCTGCTGAGGGATTAGATTTGAAAACTTTAGTCCTGTTTAGACGCAGTTTACTTTGTTAGGTCGGGTTTGGACCGCTCAAAGTGAAATCGTAATTCGAGTGTGCTGCTTTTTAGCTGTAGTTTAGACTTCTACAAACGTTTACTTCATCGGTTCATATTTCAGACTTTTGTCAAATGTTCTTGCTCCTGGATTTGATGACAATATGCAGAATCTGACATTTTAAACATCATCAGCACATCAGCCACAGTTACATTTTTCTCCAAAAGCACACAGCCCTAGGTCTGGTTTAGACCTGGTTTAGTCCTGGTTAAGTTCCTGGTCTAGTCCTGGTCTAACTCTGGTTTAGCCCTGGTTTAGTCTTTGTTTAGTCTTAGGTATGTCCTGGTTCAGTCCTGGTTCAGTCCTGGTTTAGTCCTTGGTTAAGTTCTGGCACAGTCCTGGTTTAGTCCTGGTCAAGTTCCTGGTTTAGTCCTGTTTCAGTCCTGTTTCAGTCCTGGTCAAGTTTCTGTTTCAATCCGGTTTCAGTCCTGGTTCAGTCCTGTTTCAGTCCTGGTTTAGTCCTGGTTAGGTTCCATGTTTAGCCCTAGTTTAGTCCTGGTTAAGTCTTGGTTCAGTTATGATTTAGTCCTGGTTTAGTTCTGGCACAGTCCTGGTTTAGTCCTGATTTAGTCCTTGTCAACTTTCTGGTTTAGTCCTGGTTCATTCCAGTTTCATTCCAGTTTCAGTCCAGTTTCAGTCCTGGTCAAGTTCCTGTTTCAGTCCGGTTTCAGTCCTGGTTCAGTCCTGTTTCAGTCCTGGTTTAGTCCTGGTTTAGTTCTGGTTAAGTTCCTAGTTTAGCCCTAGTTTAGTCCTGGTTAAGTCCTGGTTCAGTCTTGGTTAAGTTCCTGGTTTAGCCCTAGTTTAGTCCTGATTAAATTCCTGGTTTAGCCCTAGTTTAATCCTGGTTCAGTCCTGGCTCAGTCCTGGTTCAGTCCTGGTTCAGTCCTGGTTTAGTCCTGGTTTAGTCCTGGCTCAGTCCTGGTTTAGTCCTGGTTCAGTCCTAGTTCAGTCCTGGTTTAGTCCTGGTTCAGTCCTGCTTATGTTCCTGGTTTAGTCTGTAGCCTGTTCTAACCCTCACAGCAGTGCGTATGTTCACACCCCAGGGCTGTGTCACTTCTCACCCGTTGTCACCCACACACACCCGCCCGCAGCCCTTCCTCTCGGGCCGTCCGCTGTGCCCTCGCCCCCGGGCCTCCGCCTCCTCCCTGATCATAGAAGAAATTCAGTGGTGTGGCAATTACCTAAGTCTTTTATCAGTCATTTCAAAGGAGGAAAATTAGAGCAATTGTGTCAGGATGGTCATATGGGCAGAAATTGCACACTTATTGGGTGCACTTACGCCTGTGACTCCGCTCCCTGCACTGATGGGGCCCATTGTTGTGGGATGGTGCTTCGGAGGCTGCTGATTGGCCCCTAGAGCAGATGCACCAGACCCCCCCTCCGCACTCCCTCCTCACCCCAACGCCCAATTCTCCCTCCTGCTTTACCTTACTGTCCCCAGTGCCCACACAGCCTTTGTCTTCGTCCCACAGACCTGAAGCCTAATTGAATATAAATTACACCAGCGTTTTTATGAGTTTACAACAGGCTGTCATCAAAGTTAAGACCAAACCAGCGCTTTCTTTGTTGGGTAATTCGTTTGACCCCGATCCACTTGTCCTAACTGTCCCTGCTCCACTGATGCCTGTACACTTCCTGTTTCAGACATTCTCTTCATATATATTTCCACTCCTCAATTAATTAAGAGCTGTCCATTTCACCACCTACATCTATATAATTTAAATACAATATCTACATTTGTATGCATATGCTCATTAAGTAATACAGTACAGCGGTTGGGTTGAAATGACACTCAGTGCGTACAGAAATACTCGTGGCCCCATCTGACCCCACAGAGCTGGGCCTTTAGCTAACGAGAGAAGCCTAGATCTAAGAGTAAGTGTGTCTGCTCACT
>KN479073.1:41712-68961 GCA_000787095.1 Periophthalmodon schlosseri | reverse complement strand
AATAAATACAATATAATAAAATAAAATTACATTATTAAATAAGAACTGGATATATATTTTTTTTGTATCTTCACAATTTTGAATGCCAAAATGTATAAAAAAAAACCTCAAAACTGTAAACTGTATTTTGTCATACTCCAAATGTATGAAAAGTGACTACACATTGGGTTGCATCATAAAAGTAAAGTTGAGTTTATTTTAAAGTTTATTTTTTACAGTAATACTGCACTATATTTACGTTACGCTCGTATAGTCTTTTGCATATGTTTATTCAAGTGTTTGCTGTGCAACTAAGCTACTATGACCAAGCAATTTCCTTAGTGGATCAATGGCACTTATCCTCTCTCCTCACAGTTAACAGGCTGCTAATCTGGTCTCTGTTTTTCCCCCAGATTTCACAGTCCGCCATGGTAACTTTTTCCAAACATTGGCGGGCACCAGTCATTTTCTCACTTTATAAATATGCACTATGAAATGATTCTGACTTCACCAAAGCAGACTGGAACTAACTCAATTTGTTACACACCTGATAGTCTAATGTCCCGTTGTCATGTAGCTTAAAAATGGCCGAACCGACTCCCCCGGTTTTCCCTGGCGTGAGCGCATCGTCGCTGGACATGACGCTTTGAATAGCTAAAAAAGAGAGAGAAACAGAGACATTTGATTAATACAAAACAGCATTCACTATCAAGCACGATCACTTTCCCCTTGAAATTATCCCTCCGTTAGAACCATAGCACATCTTGACAGCAGGCAAGATGATGCAATCAGAGCTGTCAGGTTAAAATAGCCCTAACTTCTTGAGTAAAAAGGGGGCATGTTTTTGTCCCCGGGGTCTTAAAAGGAAGCTACACACACATCCACGTCGTCCCATCGCATAGGAGAAGTCACTGGAAGGACAAATGCAATTGAGTCACTTAATGAGGGGGCGGGGCCAGCAGTGAAATTGCGTGTGCGCCCTTGACCAAAACATACATGTTGTTTCAATGTCTGGAGTGGACAAAAAACCCCCCAAGGTTAGGCTTAAAAGAGGATGAGGTAACTCTCGTTGAATGCGGCTGGGTTTAAAATGAAGAGAGAGAGAGAAATAGAGAGAAAGATGTAGAAAAGAGAGAGAGGGATGGGGGGGGCTAAGCACGGGACTGTAGACAATGGGAGGATATAGGATTGGTCATGTGCGGATGAAGTTAATGCACATGCCAATCTGGAGTCAAATATCTGGTCCTTCATTTGTGCCAGTTCTAAGCTTGCGTAGAGGTCTGGAAGGGCATCTGGTGTAAAATCAATACGCGAACTAAAGAGGAACAATACAAGAAATATATAAAGTGCTTAGAACAAATGACACTTAAGGGATTATGACTTGGCGACTGAAAAAGACAAAATTTGGAGTCTATCGAAATAGTCAGACATATTGTTCCAACGCTTGTCCCGTGCAAAAAACACGTGTGCGTTTTTAAAAGAACAGGCCATCCGCAACATTCCTCTTTTTCTTCCTCTCTCCTTCTCTCTTCCTCTGCCTCACATACGCACAAACCGGCCTGCATGTGTACGCGCAAGCCGCCGAGTCAAACATGAGGTCTATAAACACGATTTCCCCCAGCGATAAGACTTGAAAGGATAGAGGGAGACAAAAGCGAAACTTGCTTACATCAAATGACAAAAACAGTTACAGATGGACAGAAGTAACTGCACTCCAACTTACGTTTTGAGCGCGTTTGTATTCATATGAAACTACTGGTATTTACTTACTGTCACATGACTTTCGCCCGGTGATGTAGCCAGAAACCTGTTGGGGATCGTGACCCTCGGTTGTCACGGCGATGACGAGCTGACCCCTTGACAGCCAATAAAGCTCGCGGCTATTCAGGTCTGTTAGCACCTCCGCGAAATCCGGATCCTGGACACACATTGAAACAGTTAGCGAGGGTTAATTCAAATAAACACAAATTTGAGCATGTTGTCTTGTCGTGTCTTGCTGGAGTAACCAAACAAGAAAATTATTACAATCGTGAATGACCAAAACAGATTTTTTGTCACACACGGAAAAAAAAAAGGACTCTTGGGTAAAAATATGGCTTGCATTTTGCTAACACGTAGCATATTGCGTTCTAGTGTAATTTCAAGCAGACAGGTTGCAGGGAGAACGCAAAAGGGGAGCGTATGAAACGTTGAGAAATGTAGGATTAATAGGGCAGATGTACAGGCGTGTTGAAGAAATGTTACTTTTATGACCTCGGGGCCACGGTTCAATATAAATATACATGGATCATAAATCTGAAACGAGCAGCTAGAAGCCAAAACAGAGCTGGAACAGGAGAGTGGCTATAAAAAGGAATTATTTTCTTGGGAAAATGATGGATGCAATATTTAGCGGAAGACGCGTTTGACGGATCGTTGAAATTTTCCCAAAACGTTCAGTTATTCGTATCTGTGACTCAGCGTGGCTTTTAAAATGACGTCGCGGTTTTTGGTGCGAGTACAATTTGTGCGACAATTGTTGACATTTTACTCCATGGACGGTCACTATGAACTCAAAAAGAGAGTAGAAAATTTAAACTCTGATCAAAACCAGGCTGGTCTTTCATCGCTGCTCCTCTCTCCATCCATCTCAGCCGCAGACCGCTAACCACTGACATGTGTGGAGTGTGCGTCCCTCTCCGGCCCCTCCCTCTCCCCAGACGCTTCCTCCGTGTATCTCATTTGCCTGTACATGTCTCTGGGTAGTAGCAGTGATCACAGTGGTGCGAGGATGTGGTGCCCAAACCACATCCTTCACCAAGAGGCAGAGTGAGTTGTCCTGTCATATGTCACCAACACCACGAGTACAGCTTTATATGACACAAGTTCATCCAGAGGCTGGACTTTGGTACTTAAGACTCTTCCTACAATGTTGTCAATGTTTACGTTGTTATCGTAGTCATGGCAACCATACCATCAGTGGCGGAAGAAGCGCTGCTACTTAAGTGAAAGTACAGATACAGAGACAAAAAGTAAAAGTATCACAAAAAAATTTACTTAAGGAAATGTATTTAAGTACCCGTTTAAAAATGTACTTCAAGAGTAAAAAGCAAAAGTATTTTAAAAGTATTAATGTAGTGATATTGATTAAAAATGATACAGATTTTGGTCGACAGCAGCAATACGAATCAATTTCTTAATTTTTCGTACGAATTTTGTGTATTTATGTTTGTTTTCTCAAAGCCGAAGCTTCAACTCAGAACTTTAGTCAGGATGTTACCAAAAACATGATAAAAATAACCCCTAAAATCATATGAAAAGTAGCCTACTTTTTACTTTTCAGTCCTGTTAAAAAATGCAGTGGAGTAGAAAGTACAGATAGTAAAGTAAAGTACAGCTACCTAAAACTTCGACTTAAGTACAATACTTTAATACTTGTACTTTGTTACCTTCCACTACTGCATATAAGCCTAGTTTTAACAGCACTCAAAATGCCGCTATATCAAAGTGAACAGTTGGCTGCCAATGTATTTGACTAAATATAGGATCTAGTACTTGAAAGAAATGAATATACAAGCAATACTTTCCTCTATGGGACCTTTTATAACTTGTTGCTATTGGTTATACTTCATTTTGTTTCTAGATGGTTGTTAGTCCAATCCTCGTAACTACTGTCCTTAACGCACACAAAACCGTCTTAACAAAACCAGTTAAGTTAAAAATATATCATCTAATCATTAGGTCAACCATTTTATTTTTGAATTTTTCAGTTTTACTTACATGTGAAGTGATGTTGGCTCGGATCTCTCTGAGGACAAGCTGACGATGCACCATCTGGACTTTGATGGGGACCACAAGCGGCTCTGAAGAAACCATAATGTACTGTTTAAATCCACTCTCTTATTTGGTTTTAATTACTTTAGCACTAATTACGATGACTTACCCTTTCCTTTGTGCTTAATGAGGCCTTGCAGGATGAGAATGAAGTGGAGGTTGTTCTCTGTGTCACTCAGGGTCAACATGGCGATGCCTCCCATACCCGAGTTTTCTTCTTCTGACGTAAGAATGGTGCTAAAAGTTTCTACAACAAAACACAAATATATATTACTAATATTATTACCTGAGAAGTACATTCCAACTTCTCCATTTATAATTACGCTATAAAAATAACTAAATATGGAGAGTTCAGGTGAAAAAAAGTACTATTATGTAGCTTTTCTGGTGTGTGTGAGACCTCCTCGTCTATAAGAAGCTGTGATAGCTTTGGCTTGAATGTTCCACAGTATCGCATTACACTTTTATTCAGAAAAAAAATAGTTTTTATTACTCAAATGTTCATTACTGTGCTCGCCTCTCCGCAAACATGTGATATGGCTTGGACAAGGTTAATGACAAGGTTAACGCCGCACTGTGTAGCATTTTCGGCAAACCAATAACATCTCCACGGAAACTATCAGGTGGCCGACCCAATCCGCCACCAGGAAAGTTAGTCGGTTTACTATTTGGTGTAATACGTGGCCGCGGTATCTAATTTCGAACTTACCAGCAAACAGCGCTCTGTGTTTGATAATCTTGCCCTCCACTTCGTCGCGTCTAGTGCTGGCCGTCGTCATGGTAATCCGCATTTGTTCGGACTGCAGCTGTCGCAGAAGCGGCTTAGCGATGTTCTTCCACACTCCGCAAATCTGCAGAAAAAAAGCATGTATGTAAATGTATAGCCATCAGCTCAAAACGTAACACACAGTAGGGCTTTTCCGTCAAATTCTGCCATGGGAGCCGTGGAGGGAAAAATGGCTCCGTGCCGATACGTCATAACTCAAGGTTCAGGGGTAATCTCCGTTTTAATTAGCGATACTTTGGTCCCAACAATGAGCTAACATGTGAAAAATCTTGAAACCTTTTTGTTTTGGCTGCCTTCCTCATATCCCTCCCCCCCCCCTTCCATTTTTCAGTTCTTCTCCATCTCCCCCCCCCCCCCCCCTTCCATTTTTCAGTTCTTCTCTCTGAGCTGCTCTGCTGGTTGACATGACATTTATCTAAAAATAATAATAGGCCAATTTCTGGGACTTGTATTCTAAGGCCTCTAGTTTCACGGTTGAGCCTTTCGGGGAACAAGAAGATGTATTTATATTGGCTAAGGGCGCACGCATCCGCACTACTGTAAAACCAAGATATTAATAATGACTCAAATCAAATGAAACTGAAATCTTAAAGTTTTTAGGTTTATTCTGGTTTAAGTTTATGTGGTTTGAATGTGTCACTGTGTTTTGCGTTGTAGCGTTCAAGTGAAGGGCTGTGTTTATTATTACAAAGTGAATCATGGGAAGAAAAGTCAAAGCTGCAGCCTTAGTCATGTGCGCACTTAACTTGGACATAAACACAGCAAGTGGAAGCAATAGCAAAATTATTTCCTAGTTCGGTCTTACCATGTCTGAGTTTCCCTTGGGCACTTTATATTCGAAGGCAGTCGTCCCATCAACACTCAGGAAGACGATTTTAGCTGGGCGCCCCATTCTAAAAAAAGACACAAGAAAAATAAAAGTAAGCGATTATCCATGAGCTATTCGCCTTATTCCGGAAGTTGCCGTGGGCGCCGCCATTGTCATTCGGGTTGTATTGTTTTGCAAGGGCCTGCCGATCTTCACAGCGAATAAGTTCTACAGTACTGTTTTAAAGCCGCCAGAAAATCGGACATTGAACATATTACACAAATGAACCTACTTTACCGTATTTTCCGGAGTATAAGTCGCACCGGAGTATAAGTCGCACCAGCCAAAAAATGCATAATAACGAAGAAGAAAAACACATATTTCACTTATAGATCGCATCTGAGTATAAGTCGCACCCCCGGCCAAACTATGAAAAAAAGTGCGACTTATAGTCCGGAAAATACGGTATATCATATTTTAGCGGCAAAACTTTTCCCAAATTCTCCATTGGAATGAATTGGATTCCCGCTCACCCGGAAGTGCCATCACAAAGAATGCGCGGTTTACTCGCATTTACGACAAAAGTGGGAGGGCCGGAATAAGTTCAATAGTTTAAAGGTGCACTATGTAACTTTTCTTGTGGAGTCTGCGACCTGCTTGTCTCCATGGAGATGTTATTGAAAGACCATACGGCATTAAACTTCTATTAAACGTCTACTGGTCAGATCTGTGGAGAGGTATTCTTTTAGCACTAAACGTATTGGATAATTGAATAAATGCAAGATATATGTGTTTAATGCCATATTGTGAAATATTCCAGACAAGTAGTTCAGTGAGGTTCAACTGGTCTGGCGTTAATTTATTTTAATAGATTTTTTTTTTTCATACCAACGTTTAGTTTGTTTTCATACCTGACAGTTTAGACTGCTCCCTAGGTCCTTCCTTAGAGCGGTCATGTGATTTTGCAATGATTTAAACTGATCCTGCCTCCTGCCTTCTCTGATAACAACAGCGCCATCTGCAGTCCGGCTTCTTCAGTATCCCAGGTGTGCGAGAGTAAAAAGGCCCCCTCGTCCCGGTTTAAAGAAGTCGGACTGCAGATGGCGCTGTCGTTCTGCCTCCGCCGTTAGGAAGACAGCGCCAAAACCTGCTTAAATCAGCCGACCGGACACGCCACAGCGACAGCACGTGACCGCTCTGAGGAAGGGCGCTAGTGAGCGGTCGAAACTGTCAGGTATGAAAACAAACTAAACCTCGGTCTGAAAAAAGACAAAAAAAAATCCAGGCACAGACAGTTCTACAGACAATGAGCTATTCCGTTTCTGTTGTGCAACTTAAATCACTCAAATGACCCCTGTTCCATTATAAATTTCCCGGTAGCAATAACACAGCAGATTAGCAGCCGGAGTTTACATAGCCAAATGACATAAAAACACAGACGCCTATGGGACTTATGTGCTGCACCTTTGGTATGTGATGGAGAAAGCCAAACTGTTCCTGGTTAAAGTGAAGCGAGCCCTGGCCACGCCGCTGGAGCTCGGCAACCACGAGTCTTTTATTCCTGTCAAAAGAGCCACAAAATCTGGAAGACAAAACAGCACAAGGGGGATTAGGAATTATGAATGTGCTGGATTTGTTACTGTGAAATGAATCTTGCGTAACTCACCGGTACGGCTCTCTCCAGGCCCCATATCGTCTGAGCTGAGGTAGGATCTATCGTTGTAGGATTTGTGCAAGTCGTCTTCTTTCTCTTTCCCCTTTTCGTGGAAATACTCAAAGGTATCCACCAGCGGATCGGTATGTTTATTGTCGTGAGTAACTAGAAAAGATGAACAAAATACCTCACAATCAAAATGCAGGGGAATTATTGTACATGGCAATAAACTTAATCCGATTTAGAAAAATTTCCAAATATTATTATAAACATGGAACAGCTGTATAGACTTCCAAGTTCGAATGCCAGTCTTAAAAACAGTAAACAAGTGAACCAGAACATTTATAAACACAATATGCTGCTTTTTTCCAAAGTCTGGTGCACATATGCGTCTTTTGTCCCTTTTACTTTAACGTGGAAACTATTTACGGATTGCTATACTTACATTACATATTTTTTAAGTTAAATGTATAAGTATAGATCCTGAGCAGAGGTTGGTGCAGTAGCCAAAAATAAAAAAGCCAAAATAGTGGTGCAAAAATTACTTGAGAAACAGCAAAAAAAAAAATATTTGAAAACTTCCACTCATGTAAGAGTAATTGTAAAAGCAACTGTCAGGAGTATTTAACATCTGATTTATAATTTGAAGGTAAAAAATCACGTCTGAGGGAAACACAAATGTTCAAATCGACATAAAATAAATGTACCTGAGTAAATATAACCGATTACTACCCACCTCTGATCCAAAGCTAATAAAACATGTTCTATCATACAGTTATAATTGGTGCTGACATCCGTGCGTCTATCGTGCCAAAATACAAAAAATACTCGGTCTTGTCGTTTAAACCGTCATCGAAATTGAGTATGGCGTTAGCGTGCAGCCCTCACAATGATGAGCTGTTCGGGCCCCGTACCCTGCACACTTGTCCAAACATACAAATAAAGTGACTTCGTTATGAGCTTCAAAATGCAAGGATTAGTCACTGTGGCCACAAACTGCCCGCTCCATTTGTGCGTGTCATAAATTTTAACCTCCCCTTGCCCCCGCTCCACTCTGCAAAGGCTTCTGGGTACTTTCATTCTCACTTTGCTCCCAATTAGCCTCGGCCTATCCTCAGGTGCACCAACATTACATTATGCGCGCACAGATGCGGTACTTTCCATCATTTAAACAAACATATAGTCGTGTGCAATTTGGGAACCGATGCTTAAATAAACACGCTTTTCCTTAAGACATGACCGCAACACATAGAGGTTGTTGTCCCAGTGACCATACGCTTTACCTCCAGTTTCCATTTGGATAGGAGGGCACATGCAAGCTAACATAGCACTGAGTGGGCTAAAAATGCTACTAACCTATCAGTATGTGAGCCCTAATTTGTAATATAGTGCCTAAAATAAACCAACGTTTGGCTGAATAAATGATATTTCTATTGTATTGTATTCGTTACCTTTTGGGCAGGTTTTACAACAGTGTCCTGGAAGAAGAACGGGGTCATCGCACTCCGGATTGGGACAGTCCTGCTTGATGTTTTTGCAATTCACCTTCCCAAATACTTTCCCTCTTCGGCTCTTTTGCTGAGAAAACAAAATTCCAAGAGATATATTTAGAACAGCTTTGATTATTCGGTTGAAAACTATGACGAAATATGGAAAGGTTTCTCACAGGTTCACAGTTGCATTGAACGCAGTGCATGACGCCGAACGGTTCGCCCAAGTCTGGGTGCCATGTGTCTTCCAGGGAATAGAAGCGGCCTCCAAATGAGCATCCTACAAAAAGGCACATATAATTAGACGTGACAATATCCAAGGTTAAAAAGTAGATGATATTCAATCTTTGGCCTGTTTTGAGATGCGAGACTTGATTAGAAGCGAAGGACAATTATGGTATGATTACATGGGGCTTGCACTTTCTCATTTCCCCAGATATGATTTGGAAGCACAAAGGGGACATTGTTTAAGTCTTAAAATGGCTGTATTGTGTTGGAAAAGAGCAGAAAATAACAGGTCTTCAACAATGACGAAGTATTGGAACCTTAAGACTGTCTCTGCTTTAAATTCTTGCACCATATAAATCTCCCTTTGCTCACTGGCCAGGCACTTTTGGAAGATATGTCTGGATAGCTTATGACTTTTGGGGCTTAACCTTGTATCCTGCCTCTAGTGTGGTCCGCGCTCACAAAGCCCAAATGCATATGCGGGTGGTTAAGGTATAGTTTATAGGCTTTTGAAACTGCATTGTAAAAGTGTGTGGGGAAGGATTGAGTATTTTCTCCCTCGTTTGAAATTGATTAATTGCTTTTAGTATTATGCAAATTCCTCACTCAGCCAGGTTTGTTTTCCCAACGCAGTTTCGCGTTAACATCAACACAGACATAGGAACTACACGGCTATAGGACCTTCTTCAACTAAAATCAACTTTTTTCCAGACTTAAATTAAAGGTGGCCTATGATAAAAATAGCTGCGTTTTATTACTACGCTGGGCGAAATTGCAGGGGTGTTACGGTGATTTTTAGTTGTGATAGCTCGCTGCTTGTAAACTACGCTATGTGCTTATTTCAAAGTCTACGCACGGTCGCGCGCGCACACACGCACATACGTATGCACTGTGGCTACTCGCTGCCTGTCCAAACTGACTAGGGTTGACGGCTTACCCCTGCTCACTGCTACCAAGCTGGTTCACATTATTCTTTCATTAAAGTGACTGCGCAGCGCGAGCCTGAGCCAAAATCCGTGCGCGCTCTTGCCACTTCGGTCTCCAGCGAAATAAATCATGCCCGAGACTCCAAGTAGCCGATGCTTGTAATGGAAAAGTCCGATTGATTACATTTTTCCAACGCTAAATTGCATAGTTGGGGAGTACTAATGCGTAGGCTATGTCCTGTACTTAGTTACCTTTTTACACAAACCACAAGGCGCTTTGAACGCGGGGACTTTCACACATGAATCAAATGGTATTCAGTGCGGTTATGAGTCAGATGTTTGCTGCCAGTTTATAAGAGGGAGAGACTGGGGAACACACGGGGAAAGTGTCTCCAACGTGTCCATATAAATCCAGTGCATCTTTTCTCTTATTGGAATTTTAAAATAGATAAGAAATTACAGGGTGTTATTGCGGGTTGGTCATAAGCTGGCTGCTATTCAACTAACGAGTTACTAATATAGCTACTTGCTCGCCTTATCATGGGCAAGCCGAGCAACGGAACTCAGCCAGATTGTTTAGGATATTGCAAAGATGGCAAACAACGGAACTTAGACGTAGCCAAATTGCATAGGACAGCGCAAAGATAACATTTTCCATAGTAAATAGCTGTGCGTCATGGTGCGTAAAACGGTTGTCGTAGCTGAAATGGCATTCCAAACAACTTGGTAGATCGCACAGGAGGTATTCTGGTGACTCACCTGATAAGCCCTTGGAGGGGAGCGGCTCTCTCTCAGACTGGATGGGCAGCGCGGGGGACTTGAGCCGGGAGGCCGCCGCGGTGTGCAGCCACGCACAGCTCAGGACGCATAGCACAGACACAGCCACAGCCAGCATCCCAAGGTCCCTCGTGTCGCTAAACTTTCCCAAAAATACTCCACTCTCTGAAAACCCCGAGCACTATATCCTTCAGAAGAGAATCTTGTTAAATCCGCTTATGGCAGTTGTATATCAAATCATCGGTAATAGGTTTCACGCTCCTGTAGTTGTCCAGTAGGCGACCAACAGCCTAATAAGCTCTTCCCGGGTCCGTCCCTTTGGTCTTTATAGTGCGCTCCCTGACAGCTCGGAGCAGCCACTGAGCGGGAGGAGGAGAAGGGGTGATGGGGCTGGGATGGCCGAGCTGGGGGTGGGTGAGAAGGGGACGCCTCTATCATTCACTAACGCGTCTAATGTGGAAACCATTACGCGACCAATTCATTTTCTATCAAAACTCTTGGACAATTACACAACGATTTAAGTTTGATCAAAGGAAGTGAGAACAACCCAAGTGATCATGCAATGAGGTCTTTGAACTTTGAAACGAAAACACATTCTTATTTCAATATTGGCTACTAGAGGCGGAAAAGTAACTACAAGTCTTATTTGCATCTCCATAAAATACTGGGTTATCTTTATTATAATTATTTTGTATTAGCAATCAGACTACAAAGCATTTACTCTACTGTAATCCACAAACCAAACATTGATTTAAAAAATGCAGGATTTGTTACTACAGTTTATAGTTTTGTAAACATGTTGGAAAGGTCTAAATATCTTACTGAGAACTGTGCTTGCTCCTGTAAATAGTACGTTATAACTGTAGTATGACACAAGTTACTCTTAATAATACCACCCTACACAAAAAAACAAGTCTAATTCTTTGAGACACTTTCTCTAAGGCATTATGGGTGATTTCCCTATCCCTCTTCTACTGGCACACAGATCAACTTTTTCCAGATCCCTTAGTCATCCCAAGTCTCATCTTAACATTTTCATATACATTTTGTCCAGTCGTTACCGTGTGGTGTCCATCTGAAGGAAACCATGGGAATATTGTCATCTCTGCTCTAAACTGATACCCCAGAGCTGACCGTTTTTGTCATGACTGCTGCTATTCACCCATTGACCCCTCTGTAATAGCTCTAATTGGCCACATACACTTAACTTTAGTGCTGTGGCTTGACTTTGAAGTGGGTCTTGATGACTTTTTGTTATTCTTTTCCATAACCACCTCAATAGATTTATGATTTTCACACCCCATAACGCTGATTAAGCCTAAAGGAGCCCTGGGTATGTGGTCCGCCGCACTTTAACCAGCTGACACTCTATACTCACAATAGAGCTCCCACTGTGCATCTCCACATCATGTACAGTAAGGAATGTATGGGCCAATGTGGGCAGGCTGCTACCACTATTATTTCAAGTGTGGTCTAACCAGACACTTAGCCTAAGTGATTTAACAGAAACAAATGAAAATAGCTGGGATGCCACAAAGAAACATGTGCTATAGTCTATACCCTATGACACAGTGTGATCAATATACTTAAGATCAACACTGGCTTATAAGCAATTCTACTAATATGGTTTCATAAGTAAAATATGGATGGTCTTCTTGATGGGGATGGCAGCTGTCAGGCTAAATACTGGTTTGTTACAATTATTATATACCATTAAAACCTGTAGTTGTTCTTATGCCATTTATTGCATGGGCCTCTCACTGTTTGACAGAGCAAATAGCCATTTTAACTCAAGTCTATTTAGCTGTGTGTATCTTCACAATATCAACAAGAGTGTAATTTATTTAGGTCTATTTAGATCTGGGAAAGGTTCCCATCAAATGAACAGTTGAGTAACAGTGTGTCTCCTCAGTGGTCCCTTGGGGGCCAGAACAAATGCGCTGCGGTTCAAGTTTACATTACTGTAGTGGAGCTCACGGCTGATTTATTTTCCAGAGTTCACAAAGGGGCAAGCTCAAATGTGTTTGGACTAGAAGAGACTGATTGGGGATATTTGATAATGATCATTATTATGAGTTCTGGCAAAACTGGTTGTACTGACAAGTGTTCCTGAGATACGACTGGGGTTTGGAGACTCCTTTAAATATATCAGATATTTTAAGGCAATTGATTGGTGTAGTGACTCCTCAGCCAATACATACGAATCCACCACAGAATACTTGATCAAAAGTACAAAGGGTTCTGTTGACTTCTCACACATGCGCACTGAAACTACATGATACATTTGGAGACGTCATTATTGGAAACAGAAAATGTTAGGTTTCATAAGTGACTTAAAACCTTCTCTTCAGGCCTTTACCTGCCTCCCTGCTTGATATGTGATAAACTTTTAAAACCGGTTGTCCTTACACTAAAACTGCGCGTAAAAGTGTCGAATCTCATCAGTTTTGTTCCAAAAGCGCACAGCGAGGTGTGAACCTGAGGTGTTATTTTTACGCATGTGTCGCATTACGTCTCCAATTGGAGCTACTTCCATCCGGGTGTGTGAATTCACGCCACTCTTCCCCGCCTATTGGACCCGATGATGGCCTGTTTGCACTTCATCATAGGGTGATAAGCGGCGCTATTATCGTGCGCTGCACACGGTCATTCATTAAACAGACTGCTCCGTAAATTGTCTCTTGAGGCTAACAAAACCAGTTGCACTTATAACCTCGGTGAGAGAAGGGCGCAGGCGATGTGTTGTGTATTATCCAGTTTCGTAATAATTAGACAGTCTAGCATGGGCTGTATGTTAGACACCGATATGCGTCATGTCACTTTACAATCAGCATCCAGCCGCGCACAGTGCACTAAAACAACAAGCAAATCCATTTAAGAACAGTACAACTTTTTGTTATTCTGAAAGAATAAACCAGAACAAAACTCATTTGATCTGGAATATGGACTGCGCAGACAAACTCTGAAGGCGTTAGAACTGGGTTATATCATATTCATTATTGAATTTTGGCAATTATTCCGTGATTGTGGGAAAGGTGGACTGGCGTGGGCAGAGTTGCATTTTAGTTTTTATGTTTCCTCGAGTGATGCAGAAAAGAGGGAGCCACTGTCTGTGTGAATGGCCATGTATGTTAGCGAAACTATTACTACTTTTTTATCACGTAACCAACACGGGTCAGTGCTAAAAAGCTGTGAATATATCCCTTTGATTGAAGCGCATATGTACCATATCGGTTTGATCTTAAAACAGCGCAAAGGCAAAGCGGTGGATGTGAGACAATGGGCTTTGAAGTCATTTAAGATCCTTCCACAAAACATTACATTCCAGTGAAATCGATTAACCACGTGTTTTATGGCGCTGAAAGACCTAATTAGAAACATACGCCGTGTGTTTGCCTGTCACTTCTCTGTATCGTCCATTAGTTGCGCAGAGGAAGCTGCATTAAAAGTTATTGTGCATTTGAGTGCCCTCAAAGTCAGTGGCCTTTAGGGAAATACCTGCTGTGTTTCGCTAACACTTCGTAATAAATCAGAAACTGGACGCGTAATGGCGCAGCTGGGTGGATGCGCACCGCTCCACGCAGTGCGCACATTCCCTGTCAGTATCGTGAAGCTTTTCTTATCTAAAACGTTTCTTGTTGGCTACACTAAACAACGAGGACTGCATCCTGTTTTTTCCGGGCCGGAGGTGTGAATATTCGGGCAGTGAGCTCTGATAGCTCGGCAGATGTGACCTCCACTCCCATTACGCACGGACCACCTGTTCCTCATCACATGCAGGCTCAGCGCGCACTAACACGCGTGACGTTTCGTTTCTTACAGCGTACAATAAAGCATTTATATTTATATACAGACCGATGTAATCTAATCAGACCATGACGTAGGCCGACAGGCGTCCAAATGAGATGGCAGATAGGCTTCATATCTGTGTATTATTGTTGTCATGACTTTCTTTAGTTTCAAATACCGCACTGGAGCATTCCTCGCAACTCAGCCGCGCCACATCAGAATTACCTTTAGTCTATTGTAAAGCGCTTTTTAAAGAGTTGCTGTTTCGGAAAATGCATATCTCACATTGAGATAACGGTCTCGTTGCTCACAGTTTATCTGCTCTAAACGTCGTGGACACTTAAATAACTAATTATTCAGGAGTCCGCTCAGATCTCTGTCAAAGACATTAAGGTGTAATTGAGCGTCTCTCGAGCATTCCATAGCCTACGCGCTGCTACTGTGCGCCGTCTGCGTAACGGGGCCATAGTATCACAGGCAGACATCTGAACAACTCATCCATAGCCACACGGATATCGCTGTATTCTTCGTCTAACGTGATCAGGATGTGCGAGACCTCTGAAGCTGCGGCCCCGAGCTGCCCCATAAACGGCAAATGACAGAGGCGTACAAAGCCAAGGCGCACGATGCTTTACGACCACTGTTATGCTGATGTCGATAATGATGGTAATAAGAATTTGGTGCGCTCAGTTGTAAAGCTAATTCTGCTGCTGCCGGAGAACGGAAAAGGACTCCCAATGGCCCCTTCCTCACGCACTCAAAATGCAAATGCGAGGGAAGTCTTTGCAAAGCGAGATGTGGATTCATACAAACGGACCCCATTTGCAGACTGCGTCGAAACTTTAGAGGCGTTCTTTTGTCCACGGCCACTATTTCCGCGCCGACCCATGATGGAGAGTGTGAGAATAATAATCATCTCTGCCCTGGGGCTATTAGCGCGCGCTGTCGTTGCCAATACGTGGAGGCAATCCGTTTATTTTGACACCTAAGGGAAAAGTGCCCGGATTGTTTTTAACATAAAAACATTAGCTGCCTCTCACATAAACGTTTATGTTCTAGGGACCACAAGGAACTGTAATTGCATTATACACTCTACACTAGGCATGGATCTAAAGAGAATAGTATACGAAACTGACATAATATAGCTACTTGTAATAGTTATAAATGCAAGGTATAATTTTAACAACAGTCTTAACTAATAAAAGCCTGCTGCTCCGTTTATGTGTTTAAAAATCTCCTCTGCGTTAGATATTTTCCTCTAGAAGAACACATGTAAATACTTAAAACCACCTTCCAAAGTTGAGCTGCATAACTGTTGTTAATATTACCAAAATGAATGTGAAGCAAGATTGTTTGGACAGGACTTGTTAGAAAGTTGACCTACAGGAGCCCAGAAGGGTCAGAATTTGCCTATAGAATGTATTCATGTGCACCTCTGGACGTGTGTATTGTCACACCTCTACACACTGTTCATTTTGTACACAATACACAATGTCTGGCACTGGACTGCCCCCTGCCTCTCCCCTCTCCTCCCTGCCTGTCCTCTCTCTCCCTCTCTCCCCCCCGCCTCTTATCTCGCTTGCCTCCCTTCTTTCTCTCTCTCCCCTTTTCTCCACGCTACTCTCTTATTTCCTCTTTCCACTCCTCCTCTCATCCCCCTCTCCCTCCTTTATCCATTCTGCCTCTTCCCCATATCTCCTCCACTCGCCTTTGTCAACACTCCTTTACACCTCTCTTATATCCTCTATCTACCCCTCTCTCTTTTTCCCCTTCTCTCTTCCCTCTTCTACCCCTGTCTCCCCTCCCCTCTCTCACCCTTGTCGCTTTCTCCTCCCTTCCCTCTCCTGCCCCCATCCTTTCTTCCCCACCTCTATTACCCTGCATCTCTCTCCTCTTTTTTTCTGCCTTTCCTTCTCCTCTCTATCCCTCTCTCCTTCTGACTTTTTCCTCTATTCTATCTTTTCTGCTGCTCTTTCTGCTCTCTCCTCTCTTCTCCATCTACTCTTTCTTTTCTTCGTTCCTTTTCCCACTCTTCATCCTTCTCTCTCCTCCTCCTTTCCCCCCCTCTCCTGCCTTTCTCCCCTGCTATACTCCCTCTCCCCATCCCCTCTAGTGCCTCTGTCCTCCTGCCTGACCCTTCTGTCTCTTCTTTTTTACCCCTTCTCCTTCCTTCCTCCTATCTTTCTCCCTCCCCCTCTCCTGCTTTTCTCCCCTCCTCTGCTCTCTCGCCTTCTGCTCCTCCTCCCTTCTCTCTCTCCCCTTCTCCTGTTTTTCTGCCCTCCTCTCTTCCCTCTCGTGCCTCTGTCCTCACGCCTGTCCCCCCCTCGCCCTTTCCCTCTCCTTCTCCTCTCTCTCTTTCCGCGCCTCTCCTTCTGCCTCGCTCCTCCGCTATCCCCTCCGTCTCCTCCTCTCCTCCATCCCCGCTCCCCCTCCGCCCCCTCTCCCTTCTCTCTCTCCCCCCTCCCCTGCTTCCCGCTCGCCCCGGCCCTTTGAAATCCGCATCATTTCTGTTTACAAGTCTCAAATTGCTTCCACACACTTTATTTTAGGCAGCGTGTGACAGATCCTCGAGCGCCCTTCCAAAAAAACACCCAATTTTTTTTCCCTCTCCCTTCGAAATACCTCAACTATTAAACACCCTGATAAAGCAGTCGTCGCGGCGACAGAAATTGACTCATGGCTTATTACTAAGTCTGTAAAATGACTGATGTTCTCTGGAAAACTGGCCCGTTTCCACACTACTCCAAGGGGTCCACTCGCGCAGCTTCTCGGAGATTGATGCTTGTTTTAATTGCAGTAAGATTTACAGTTTGGGTGGTCTGGAGACAAGGAAGACTGCTGGGTAAAAGTGAAAAAAGATGAGAGACTTGTATGATAAAAGCCAAAATTGCTTAGTGGTCAGTAGCGGGTTGGACATTGCGCAGGCCAAGTATAAAATGGTCTATGATGGCTCCAGTGGTTACTTACTAATGGGACTGGGGGATTGTGGACAGACCGAGGATGGGATTCAAAAACTCGCTCTGCCAAATGAAAGTGAATCGATGCCGAACATGGAAAATAAGGATGTTCAAATGAGTTGGAAGGAAATTCAGGGAGCAAAAAGACTAAAGGGAGAAGCTTGTTAGAATTGGAAGAACAAATGAGGAAGTTAAGGATTTTGTGTGCGTGTGTCATCGCGTCTGTGTAAGTTATGGAGACACAAAGTTGAGAACATTAGCGCGGCTTGCATCACTTATCGCGTGCGCTGCAAAATATAAGGATTTTAAATACTGTAGAAGCTGAAATCGTCGGAATTCTGAAACCAAACAAACAAAACAAACACATAAGGAAGTTACCAAGTTGCTATGAGTTACCAAAATGTGGGGGCGAGGTGGGTTAAGTGTCTTGCCCAAGAACACAACGGCAGCGTTCATCTGCGGGAGCTGGAATCGCGCCACCAACCTGCGGGTCAGCGGATCTGACCACACAACCAATTATGTTTATACCGAGATTGGGATTCGAACCGCCAACCTTCAGATCAGTCGACAAAACTCAACCAACTGCGCTACTGTCTTCAAATTTTGATGTATGTTACTTGCTGCTATATACGACTTTACTAATGTGACATAATCTGCCAGATAAGTTTTAAGATGATATTTTTGGTGTATAGAGTTGAAAATTATGCACAGTTATATTAAAGCTGCAGTATGTAACTTTTCTGGTGGAGCTTACGTCACCTGTAGCATTAACCACACTTCCAATAAATGAATATCTTCCATTTTTTCAATTACAAACATTTTATCGCTAAAACATGGATGCGCTCTTAGTTATCTACTTCCACGGTGATAGATAAGTTAAAAGCCATACTGTGGAACATTCGAGGCGAAGCCGTAACACCTCCAGGTAGAACAGCAGGTGTCGGACTGCCGCTCTAAAAAGCTCCGCGGTGCAACTTTAACTTAAAACGGATTTATCTTGAAACGCAAAGATGCAGTACGTCCCTAATGGCCAAGATCTCCGCACAGTAATGTTGTTATGAAGGATTTAAGGAGAATATAATGGGACACAGTATGGATAAAGTCGGGTTTGAAGCACCAAGGCAACTTCTCAGTCCCTGCCCAAGAATCGGACCACTTCCAGTCAGGCTATTCAGGGCTTTTTTGGTCTTAAATCCACCGGGGAATCCCTCTCTTTTTGACTCATTTCTCTGTAGCTGGTCCATCACCTGCTGTCTTTAATTCATGCAGGCTGTTCCGTGTCTCTCCCTCCCGCTTACACCGCGCTCTTTTGAAGTCGTTGGGGTCCTGGAGCTTTCAAAGGGTCAGAGGAGGGCAGCCTACTGTCCCACAGAAGAGACCGCTCCAGTTACAGCTGTCCCCCTGCGCCGTGTAAACGTGTGTGGCGTCAGTGCCCCTCTTTCTCCCTCCCCCCCTCCTCACCGCCGCCTCTCGCTCGCCCGCCCAAAACACGGGAGACGGCAGCGCTCTCTCGCGACTGATGCGAGCTGGACTGCGTGTAACAGGTCAGATCTGTGGAAAGGCGGCCCCGCTCACAGTACGAAAGTTTGTTTTTTGAGCAACCGAAACCACCCGCGATGAAATAAATAAAAGATAGATGAGTTTAATGCCATACTGTGGAACCTTCCAGGCAAAGCAATGACATCTCCACGGAGACAAGCAGGTAGCGGACTTTTCACCAGTTAACAAATGCTAAGTTAAGTTAAATGTTAAGAGTTTATTGCATATAAAGAGGTAAGATAAGTATTTTTTTAGCTAGTACTTGGTCCAAAAACATAAGCTAGAGCGATGTACAGTATCCCTCACTGATCAGACGAGTTTATAAGTGCTTTTCAACAACTTTCAGAGATCAGAGCAGAGTTTTGCTGTCACGGTAACGCTAACGACAACAACTAGCATGCTAACGTACACTTCCTGATCATCTGACAGTAAAACGCGGACTTGTTTTAGCCTCGAGAGCTACTGCATCTCTACAGACAAACACTCTCACAATTCGCAAGTGACTTCCCAAAAAAGAAGCACAGAGTTGCTAATGACCTTATCCCGCCCCGCCCGCTTTTTCTGTAAATGCAACTGAACCGCGCTTTCTTTGTAGCAGCACTTCCGGTTAAGTGGAATGTTTCAATGGAGAATTCGGGAAAGGTTTCGGCGCTAAAATATTTTATAAAGTAGGTTGGTTTGTGTCAAAATGTTCAGTGTTTATGTGCAACGACAAGTCAACAACAACAAAGAAGCAAACTTGGCAGCTATGGCCATGAGATCAACCCTGTGTACAGCCTCTTCCCACTGGCCTGAAACATGCATGTCCAAAACCACGGGACCCCTACTGTCCCCTACAACTGTGACACAAGCTAACCAAGGATCCCCGCTGCTCCGAGCCCTCCCTTTCCTCACACTTTGCATTATAGGCGAGCTCTTTTTCACCATGACACAACCCAGCGGGGGACGTTTGGTGGATGGAAGAAGATGTACCCCGCGGAGACGGTCAATTAAACATCTGGGGTCACACACAGAGTGGTAGGGTGCACCAAAATAGTCCCTTAAAATAGAAAAATTAGCCTTTCAAATGACGTGAAAGATCAAACCTCTTTAAAGATCAGTGGGTGTGTGGATTTGAGAAGTGTCCCTTTATGAGAGACGATGCAGGTGAATAGCAGAACGGTTTGAGCTAACGGAATCTCATTGTGAAACTTTGTCACTACATTATTGGCCTCGACACAAAAATCTGGTGTTGGCTAATTAAGCATGCGCACAATTTGCATAAACTTGTATATGAAACTTGGCAACACAAAGTAACATGAGATTCCTCTTCTTTCTGCCATTTTTGTATTCAGTTTTTCTATGTTAAAGTTTATGGCACTATTGATTTCTTTCTTTTTTTCTCTTTTCTGATTTATATTGTAGCATATTTAATTAAATGTTCCTTTTTTGTAACAGTCTCAGTGGATTATTCATTTGAAAAACATCTTCTCTTATTCTCCTTTCTTTCTGGTCTGGTGCAGTAGTTTGCAGCATCTCACTTTGTCAAGATTTAACGCTGAATGCCTTTCTTGACAACCCACACGCGCTATGGAGTACACTGCCCCTTGTGGCTGCATTATTAAGGTACACTTTATTGTCCCCGTAGGGAAATGAGTCCTCTGCATTTGACCCATTCTTCAGTGCAGCTCAGGTAATCTGTCAGGAGCAGTGGGACCCATCTCCAGATCCTGAGCTAAGGTTGGTCAGGACTACAAAAAACTGGTGGTACTCTGGTATTTTGTTACAGATACCGGAGCAAAAAATGCTCAAGTAAAAGTAAAAGTATCACATGAAAAAAAAACTACGCCAGTAAAAGTATTAAAGTACTCGTAAAAATGTACTTAAAGAGTAAAATTTATAAGTATTTCACGCAGATTTTGAGGTCTTATAAGGCTTCAACTGAGTTTGATAAAGATTTATGCTTAATTTTGATCAACAAAAACAAATGAATTGTTTTACCGTAGCCGTTTTTATTTGTATATTTTTGTTTGCTCAAACGTGTTAAAACCCCTCAAATTTTTCAGCAGCTCTCAAACCGTAATAAAAAATACTTTTACTTTTCAGTCCAGTTAAAAAATGTAGTGGAGCAGAAAGTACAGATACCTTCTCTCAAATGTAGTGAAGTAAAAGTATCCACTTTAAAATTTACTTTAGTAAAGTACTTCACCACTTTTACTTTGTTACGACATCACTCTCATAGACATGTAAAAACCTATACAAAATGTAACAGAAGATGAAACAACTGAATTAAATAAATACCACTGTTTATTTAAAAGGTGTAAGGAACATCGTAACAGAGCAAACATTTCAGACCGTACCCTGCCTTTCCAATTAGTCCTTTTGTATTTCCACAATCTAGATAAAGATCAAAACTTGAACCAGAAAACAGCGAACAAGTCTGGACAAGTAATTACTATGACAAAGCCAGCTCCTCAAACTTCTGCACCACCTTTTTGACCGACCCAAACGCCACCCCCCTTCGCCACATGTCCCCCTCAGTGCCCTGCGCCCCCCTGTACCCCGAGTCCTTACTGTGAAACACCAGAGGAGGCGGGGCCAAACCGGTGCGAATCCTCAGCCTTCCCTGCCCCATAGCGAAGGCGGGCACCGCTCCGCCCGGGTCAAATCGTGTGGGTAAGGTCACGAGATGTTCCTGGGACAGAGCGTTGTAGAAACTTAAAACACCTCCGGTAATGTTGAGGAACAGCCCGACGGTTTTGATCCCAGGAGGGACACTGTAGATGGGCTCCACTGTTTCATCATACACTGCTGAAAAACGTACTCCTCTCCTTTCAAACCACCAGCAGCGAGAACTGTCCCGGGAGCGCACACCTGGAAAAGAGAAGAAGAAATATTGTAAAATAATAAAAACAGGATAAAAACAGGAGATACTGTATGTTGAGTGCTTCTTATTATGGAGGAACAGAGATTTATCCTAGCACATACTGACGTGAAGATGTGAACTGGTCCATATCTTCATAAAGAGCTTGTAATTTTTCCACACAAGAGTAACTCGGATTTTTTCAGCTCCACTACTGTTCACTATGTGCTAAGATAAATCTCTGTTCTTCTAATACTGATTGAAGATTGGTTGTAGAACTCTCAATTAAACAGACCCAAGCTGACGATTTAAACTGAATCTCAACCTCCAATAATTGCACAGCCCTAATCACCTGTTTTATTCTATTCTTGGTGCAAAACTCAAAGCTAAGTTATCTTCAAACTGATTAAAACTGCGGAAGTAACAAGGACTCTGGGACTAAATCAGATCAAATTGTAAAATAATAATAATAATTATCTATAATAATCTAAAACGCATAGACAAAACAACAGCAAAATTATAGATGCTACAATTCAGAATCATAATGTTTTTTTTTTTTGTGTTTGTGGCTCCCTTAAAATGAGTTTTATAGGAGGTATAACCCAAACAAAGAGGTTGCACCCTCTACTGGGAGAAGTTGTTTACTACATGTGCAGGTGTTAGATCCCACAATGTTAGTGATTGCTTCTACTTTATTGTGTGATCATAAATGTGGTATGTTCCAACTGGTAGCTCAGATCAACACTAAAATGTTTTCAATACATTCATGCAATAATGCAACATTGTTATTTATATTTAAAATACCAAGATAAGCCTTTTCCTGTCTTAACAACAATATAATAATATCACAAAGAGCTTGAAGGGCCCATATTACGTTACTTTCTGATGTTATAATGTTGTTTCCTCAGCAAAAACATACCTGGAGTTGTGTTTTGTTTCATTCACATGTGGTTAACACAGAAACACTGTGCTGAGGCTGAGTTCTTCTCTCAAACAGAAAACATTCTGTTCCACCTTGTGATGTCATGTGGTAATACAGGCGGTGCTCCACTGTGTTTTTAAACTCCATACACCTTCACTAGAATGATGCGATTTCAGCCTGTGGTAATACAGGCGGTGCTCCACTGTGTTTTTAAACTCCATACACCTTCACTAGAATGATGACGATTTCAGCCCTGGAATTGCCAATCTCTACTGAAACAAAGCGTAAAAAGTAGCTGTTAACTTGAAAACTAACGCTTCATGACATCACAAGGTGGAACAGCGCATTTTGGCTTTGGGGATGTAGACAGACTAATAATAAAGGGTTACTCAAACATGTGTGAATGAAACAAAACACAACTCCAGGTATGTTTTTGAGGCGGTAACAACATTCAAACATGGCTTAAAGCTCAGAAGAGTCAATTTTGCGTAATATAGATTTTAAATAAAATGTCTGAGGCACAATGATGACAAAAATAAAAGTCCTTTTTTGTGCCTCAGACATTTTATTGAAGCCCTGTACCATATAGGATACTGTGGTTATAAATGGAAGAGGCTTATCTTGGTATTTTAATTATATTCACTTGTCCTAGCGAAGCACCTGATCTTACACTAAAAGAATCCCCTGATGCCCTCCACATACTTCTCATTGTTATTTATGTAAAAAGTCCATACATCAATGCAATGCAAACGTGAGTAAAAAATTAGTAGTTCATTGATTTTACTTCAGCTGCTTCCCTTAATCTATTTATTAAACACTCTTATTAACTTTCATACTGAAATTACAGATGTCAAATTATGTAAAGTTTGTGTAACTAATGATCTCACAGCCATCAAACAAACCGTACCAAACATATAAGGACACTTCTCTCACCGATCCTGTAGAGGGCGCTGTTACAGACATCCACCTCCCAGTAATACTGCCCTTGTCGAATCACAGTATCTCCACTCAGCATGAGCATGGGCTGCACTGGACCATTAGATCCTGCAGCTCTAGTTTGGCTTTTAGCTGTGTATGTTGCCGTCATAGATGAGTTGGAAAGACAAATAGAAGAAGAGACGTGGGACGAGTCCAAAGCAAAATGCAGACCTGAAAATGGACAGATGAGAAAGTAAAGCAAGTATATAAGTATAAGTAAAGTATATAAGTAAAGTATTATGACGTTTACTGCAGCACTGACCATACACCGACTGTTCCATCTCCTCATCTTGAAGGTCTACGTCGCCATCTGCTGGGGAAGTAGAGGAAGTGGGTGGGTCCAAGAGATTGTGGAGAGGATTATCAACATCAGTTTTTTACAGAAATTACTGTCAAACACTTACCCTGCACTGTAATGCTGGTTGTGTGTCTGTTCTGTTTCTTCTGTGGAAAAGAATTCAACACAATTAATGGCTCTGAATATATTTCCACAACAAAACTGTAATAAATTATATCAATCTTCACTAAAATTTTACTGTAACACAACTAAATTACAATCATATTTTACACTCTGTTACCACTCTGCTGTAGTTAATAAGATAATAAGACATTTTACGAAGTGCAGAAATTTGATGGGTGAGAGTAGCTCAGTTGGTAGAGTGTTTGAGTGTTGAGCGGATCCACTGACCCACAGGTTGGCGGTGTGATTCTGGCAAGACACTTAACAGACCTCACCCACAGTTTCTGCGTACACTGGTGTGTGAATGGGTGAGTGGTTCCTTGTTGTAAAGCGCTTTGAGGGCCTTGAAGGTAGAAAAGCGCTATATAAAAACGTGACCATTTATACAGGGGGTATGTTACGACCCTTGTGTCCATTGGTTTTCTTGCCTCACCACAGATCTGACCAGTAACATGGCCTGTTGGCGTAAGGCAAGGCAAGTTTATTTGTATAGCACAATTCGTACACAAAGTAATTCAAAGTGCTTTACAGAGTAAGAAACACGTTCAAATCACAATACAAAAAATCAAAACATAACATTAAAAAAGAGTGCAGAATAAAAACCTTTCAATCATATCCACAACTAAAAAGAACCGTTTGAGCCTGGATTTAAACATTGTCAAAGTCGAGGCCTGTCTCACATCTTCAGGAAGATTGTTCCATGTTTTAGCTGCATAAAACTGAAACGCTGATCTCCATGTTTTAGTCCTGACTCTGAGCACCAGCAGGAGGCCGGTCCCTGAAGTCCTCAGAGTGTGAGATGGTTCATATCAGACTAACATGTGGGAGATGCACTTTGGTTCTGGGCCATGGAGAGACTTGTAACAAGCAGAGCTGCTTTAAAGTCTATTCTCTGAGCCACAGGAGCCAGTGCAGAGACCTGAGCACAGGACTTATGTGCTTGTACTTCCTGGTTTGGAGAGGCCAGTGAGCAGGACGTTACAGTAGATCTAACCTACTGGAGACAAATGCATGGATAAGTCTCTCCAAGTCTGGTTTTGACAGTAAACCTTTGATTTTTGCAATGTTTTTAGACGGTAAAAAGCTGCAGATGTTATTGACTTGATGTGGCTGTTAAAGTTCAGGTCTGAGTCCATTATTACCCCGAGATTTCTAGCCTGATTTGAAGGTTTTAGAGAGAGAGAGAGACTGTGTAACCTGCTTGTCTCCATGAAAACAGATAAGTTTAACACCATACTGTGGAACATTACAGGCAAAGCAATAACATCTTCCAGCTGGTGGCAGACCCTCTATCAGAAAAGTTACATAATGCACTTTTAAGACCTATAATTACAGACATAACCATGGTGCACCACTCTTACCTGTTCACTCTGATTAGACTCGGCCCCTTTTTCCTCACAGGTGTGTCGTGAGTTCAGGTTAGGATATTCTGGGAGACTGGAGACGGCTGAAGTCCACGTCCAACATGGCAGCTCTACAGGGCCTCTGCAGCAGGGACATAGGACTGGGCAGGAGTTTAGGTTTAGTCCAGGTTTAGAACTGGTTTGGGACCTCCTCCTCTCTTCTCCCGCTGCAGCCACACAGGGTCCGCACATGGGATGGGAGCACGGCAAGATCAGAGCCAAACCAAAATGCCCACGACAAGAGGGGCAAACGCAGAACTGCTGCAAAAGACTGTCCTCAACCTCTCTTTCAAAATGTCCACTGTGAAAATGAGACGTTTGCTGATGACTTATGGACATAGCCAAAACATTAAGATACAATAATTCAAGAAATGCAATGTATGTAGATTAAGGGCTCTGTACAAGTCTATTTGTTGCTATGGAGCGCACCCCAAACTGTCATATAATTTAGAAACTAGTGGCAAAAAAAGTACTATCCAAGTACTACTTCTCACAATAGGTTCTGTGCACAATAGCGCCCGGCAACCTCACTGTTAGCGTCACTACTTCCTGTCCAATTTTAAATAGGGTTAGGCATTATAAGTAATTCTTACTTCAGCCTAAACCCTTTCGGTCATGACAGAAATGTTATGTACAACCTTATACAAGTTGGAAAATGTTTGATTTTGAATGTAATGACCGAATAAACTAAACTAATAATAATAATAATGAATGAATGAATGAATCTCTATGAGGTTTTTGCAGAGGCACGCTAAAAATTAATAAATATTTAAAGATCAGGCAGTGGACAGCGAGCTGCGGGTGGATGTCACTGACAACATGTTAAAAACTACACACATAAAATGAATACTCACCGGAGGACACTTCTATGTTTAGAAAGAGAGGTGCTTGTGTCTCAATGCTAATGCTAATGCTAATTTTGAGGCATACCACTACCACAAATTGAAGTATTCTGCATTTAAAAACAATCGGGTAGTCTTTATTTGAATTAATTTGAATCTTAACAGGTTGTTTATTTTATATTTTACGCTTTTAATAAAAGTTAGCATAAATATTGACACAAGGGAGCTAGCTAGCGTGCTTCTATGCACAAAGCCAGTTGGCACTATCACTTACAACCACTGTAAACAATTTTACAACCCTCCGCTATAACACCACCATAAATCCATACTTACATAATTTATTTGTATTACATTTACTTAGTACATACTGAACTGTAGTCTTATAAATAAATATTCATGCAATAAAATAAATTACTTTTTAGAAAACTATGATAGGTTACTGAGGTAGTATGTGCTCAATAAAAAACTGGCAATTCAAAGCGATTGTTGGGTCTCTTTTACTGTAAAGAATCATTGTCCTTAAACTGGACTATGGACAGCAGTGCATTGATAAACACAGACATATAGGACTATAATCCACCCTGTGACGCAACACAATTTCCTCCCATATTTCTTCATACAGCCCATTAAAATCACTGTTTCCCCGACCACAGGCATGTTTTTACTCAGCGAGAGGAGTAGGAAAGAACCCACGGTAAAACAAGGCAGTTCAACCCAGTCCACAAAACAACTCAAACAGAAATCCTGCCATGATTTATCCCTCAGACAAACTAGCGGGACAAAAAAATCAAAATACGCGTCCGTCATGTAGCCATCCCAAATAAGTTAGTAAATCCGCTGTTAAGTCTCTGCATCCCGACAATCCTCGGACACAAACAGCCGCAGAAACAGGAGCGTGTCCCTTCGTCGTCCCATGTCGTTTCCACGGTCGCTGCTCCAACGACCAGGGGAGAGATAAAAGACACACACGCACCAGCGCAGACGGACGACCACTTAAGGTTTGGCGTTTCCATGGAGACGGCTCAACCGGGAAGCGCGCGCGGCCCGGAGGAGCG
>KN479073.1:24703-41591 GCA_000787095.1 Periophthalmodon schlosseri | reverse complement strand
ATGACGGTGCTACAAGGAGCCCATTTTGAGCACGAGACGCACTATAAGAGACCGCCGTGATTTGGCTCAGTTGTGGGATTTGAGGAGCCTATTAATACTTTGCAGCTGATGTCATCAACATTCCCCCGGGGGCGCGCTTTGCTTTGCTCCGTCAGAAGCTATACAAGACTTTAATCTAATCTTTATTTTAGCACAACGCCAGGAAGAAATGACTTAGTTGGAGCTGCAACAGGTGGGCGGATTTGTGCTGTTAAACAAGTCTCGCACATAAAATCACCTTTTTGTACAAAATCAAACCCCTAAATAGGACCATAAACACTTGCGTTGATCACAGAATCCTTAAAATGTGCTGTTTGTGTCGTATTTTTTCTTGACTTCTCAGACAATCTTAAAAAACTCTTTGGTAGTTGTTGCTTATGTGAGCATTGCGTCCCCATGGTAACGGCTGAACATTCTTCCATAGACATCCAGGTATGGTGCAGATAACAGAGCATATAATGTCAAATAACTGGGGACTACTATGACTATGACTACTACTACTACTACTACTACTACATACCTTATATTCCACAGTACTACTACTGTTGCTGCTGCTGCTGCTGCTGCTGCTACTACTACTACTACTACTACTACTACCACTACTACTGTTGCTGCTGCTAATGCTACTACTACTACTACTACTAGCCTACAACTACTAATACTACAAAACAATAATCTATTTTGCTACTACTATAACACAGTATTTAATTCAGTACTTTGTTCATCTTGTTTGTCTAATTCCCAGGACAGTCAACTGTGACTGGAAAAGTGTATCCAAGCGAGTTGCTGCTGCTCTAATGTTTGCGGTAAACAAATTGAAAAACTCATCATTTCGTCTGCAGACAACAAAATATTCTGTCCTATCAAGTAACAACTAACTGTTTAGAAAGAGACAAGCCCAAAGGTGTTTAATAGAAATCAAATCTGGCCTGAAGACATATGCTCATTATATAAAAGAAACAAACAAAAAACAAACAAAAAACAGAATTCAGATTGTATCTGTGTAGTCCCTCAGTCGTCCAGGTCTGATCCATAGCAAAAGTCTAAATCTGTCAACTGGACAAATCGTTGTAGGAGTGAAGACGTTTCGTCGCCAGCCACTCCATAAGAGAATGTACCAACATCGTCGAGAGAGCTCCTCTGGACCCCAGTCTGCCGTACATCTCCATCTGAAAGCCACTAACCACTCCTTTGAAGATGGTGAAGTACAGATCTTAGCCAGAGAGAAGAAATGGTCTGAGACGGGAGTTAAAGAAGCAATTTTTGTTAGGAAAGACAATCCTTCCTTAAACAGGAGTGGGGGCCTGAGACACAATCTCACAAATCTATGATTCCATCCTCAGACCCAGAACAAATAGGAACAAAGAGAACAATAGGGGTCGTTAAAGGTTGAATACGTCGTTAGGCTGAAACTGGAGACAATAGTTGTTTACAGTTTCAGTGGAGTTAGCCCCTCCCTTCAGGTAGTTATTAGGCAGTGTCCACCAGCAGCAATCTGACCAGAACTGAAGAAGCGGCTTGGATGAGCAGTGAAACGTCTTCACTCCTACAACGATTTGTCCAGTTGACAGATTTAGACTTCGTCTTTTGCTAAGAATTCAGATTGGTGAGTCATCCAAGGATAATGTGCCTGCATTTTTACAGTACAGGCTGCTATTACTACTACTACTGCTACTACTACTAATACTACTACTACTGTTGTTGCTGCTACTTCTACTACTACTGTTGCTGCTGCTGCTGCTACTACTACTACTACTGTTGTTGTAGCCTCCTTTCTCCACCCACTTAATATTTTTGCCTTGTTTTATGTCAAATAAAAGGTGGACCCACTATTATCTCAGAAAATGATCTCGTGAAGGCTATAAACTCAAATGGAACAATGAAAAAAAAAAAAAAAAAGATAAATTCCATAGTAATCTGACCAGAACTAAAGAAGCGAAACGTCTTCACTCAAAAACCTTTTGTTCAGTTGACAGAAATGATTTTTTCTTTTACTACGGCGCATACCTGGACGACTGCGGGATTACACAGACAAGCTTTCCCTAACATCTACAAAACCTTACAACAGGGGCGTCCAAACTATGGTCCGGGGGCCAAATGCGGCCCTCAGACCAATTTTTATTGGCCCTCAGGCCTTCAGTTGAACTGGCCCAATTGATCATAATCAGTACTTTTTCGGCAAATCTCTCAGACCAATTTTTATTGGCCCTCAGGCCTTCAGTTGAACTGGCCCAATTGATCATAATCAGTACTTTTTACGGCAAATCTGAGGAATCCTACCACTGTAACCTAAATAACATCACACTGCATTGTCAGACAGACCTAAAATTAATGTTTCAAGCCTTATTTATGATGTTAAAACTATGTTAAATGCACCAATCTGAATTATTCACTGTACTGACCACTGGTCTGTGGCCCTCCGTGTCGAATAGTTTTCAAGACATGGCCCTCGATGAAAAGAGTTTGGGCCCCCTGCCTTACAAAGACGTGTGTCTGGAGCTGCATCCTGTCTCCTCACTTTCAGTTAGGCGTGATTGGCAGCACATTAACAATCAGAGAAACACAAATAAACACAGCGGCAAAAAATAACGTAAAGGACTAAAAAGCAGCACGGATTTCTGCAGTCAACAAAAACACCAAACTGTTATTCATCTCAGGTAAACAAAAAAACAGTTATACATGTTTCAAGAATTTTCAAGAGGAGAAATCTTTCGCATTTGAGAGATACGAGATACAAATCCGCGGCTGGTCGGACCGTCCCAAGTTAGGACGGGGGGTTTTCACGCTCTATGGGCCGATTCCAAAATGTAGAAGGGACTGGCTGGTCAGGCAACCGACTACTATCACCATCCTTGGACGTAAGGCTGTGAGAATAATTACAATCCAACTTAAATCTTACATATTTTAACGTCTGCGATAAAAAAATCGAAAAACTCATCATGTCCTCTGCAACAGATTATTACGTAACAATTAACCATTTAGAAAGAGACAGGCCCAAAGGTGTTTCATAGAAGTCAAATCTGGCCTGGAGACATACCGCATGCTCATTATATATAAAAAAAAAAACAAAATTCAGATTGGTGAGTCATCCAAGGACAATGCGCCTGTAGCATTTTTACATACAAAAGTGGTTCATGCCAGTGTCGTCTGATCTGTCTTGTTTGACTATGGGATCAACAGTCAAACATTAACTTTGGCCCTGAATAAATATCACGCCTACTGGCTCAGAAATCCTGTCTTACCTTTAGCTTAACATGTCGGCTCATGTCTCATGTCGGCTCATGTCTTTTCTTACAGTGATATTCTCATAAAATCAAATTAGACAGGGACCGGTGCCAGGTCGAAAACGAAGACAGTGTTTTGCAAAAGGATATTTTATATGCACCACGCTGAGCCGTCATTGTAATGAGGCGTGAGGACTACACAAATGGGAGACACCATGCAACCAGCTACAGGTTATGGCTTATAGCAGTAAGTTGACTTTTCTAGCATGTTAACGATGGTTTGTGAATGCTTTTTTTTCCCCATTTAAATATTTGCATGTATAGTAAGTGTTAGTATTAGTATTTTTTTTCCCCATAGGGACAGATCACCCATTAAAGTGGCACCTACGTACGCCAAACTTTACAATCTTGTACGTAACGAGACTATCCTCCGGGCCACGGCAATTAAGCAATTCAAACACAAAAATGACATCTTTTGAATGAGGAAAGCTCAGGAAGGAGTTGTTTGTGTGAAACCCATAAATACAGAGCTAAAATTATGAAAGTAAGTGAGCCGTCCTGACGAAACACATTTTTTCCCTCCAAAAACCATCACCCCGTCCTCCCTGGCATCATTAGTGACATTTGATTTACATAACAGAACATGTGCATTTTGAAGATGTGCAAAAGTAACAGGAAGTGGAAACTCCAAATACGGCATTTTGAACCCTTTGACCCTTAATTTGCGTAAAAGTTTATTTGCTCACTTTGGGTGGATTTTGACGTATCGACTGTGAGAGAGTGAACACTGTTTTGTCAGGTGTATCTTTGAGTATATTCCAAAAATACACATGTAAATATGTTCTAGCTCAGATTAAACGTCCAACAGTGACTTTAATGATGCAAGCTCTTCTCTTTATGTTCCTGTTCCAAAGTTTATTTTCACATTTTTAACCATTTCAATTTCAATTTCAATTTCAATTTCATAATCATAAAGATGCTAAAAGTTTAATCCAGAACGGAATTTCTCAGTACGTATCTGTCTAGTCACCACGCCCAGGTGAGAACCCCGTCTAATTCAATGACATGTGTGAAAGACCTATTTATCATTCACAAGCGAAGTCACCTTTCCCTCACCTCACCTGTAGTTCTTCGGTCACTGATTCTGCATCCAGCTACAGGTTATGGCGTATAGCAGTAAGTTGACTTTTGTACCATGCTAACAATGGTTTGTCAATGCTTTTTTCATTTAAATACTTGTATGTGTAATAAGTATTAGCCTTATTCAACAGATTCAGGTCAGGCAGAAACCCAAGTATGTGGGTATTTGTATTTATGCTTCTCATCATAATTTAAAAGGGAAAGTGGTGAGTGGTGAGAAAGTGGTGACGCGACAGGTAAAACCATCATGGAAACAACAAAAAATGTCCAACCTGCATCAAAATATGTTTTATTATTTCAGTGAATCACATCACATTCATAAATGTAAATGGACTTTGTAATGTCAGAGGCTGTTTTCTCAAAGTACATTGTTCTCCCACAGAGAGAGAGAGATCGTACTGAAAGATTTGTTGATATCTTAGTTTAAACATAATTTATTCAAGTTATAACTAATAATGGTAAAATTGAAGCAAGAAATGTAAAAAAAAAAAAAAAAATCAGATTTGTATGCCCTGAGTATGTGCAATTTTGGACATTTTTACACATTAAATATTTTGATATTTGATTACATACAAACATTACATCATGAAAACATTTTTTCCTTTAAATTTATGTAAGTAAACAACAGAAGTTTCAAACTAACATCCATGAATGCATTTATATATTTTGTATTCACCTGCAAATCAAATGAATTATGATAAGGAGTGCTGCTACTCTACGATGTGCATTAAAACAGTGTAACGCACCGTTTAATCCGCTTATACCATGGTCCCACCAACTGAAAATAGTTCACTTTTAAATCTGACCACCTTCTGGCTGTCCGTGGACGTCCATAGGATTAGTTATTTCTGTTTTAGTTGAAGCTAGTCCCTCCTAACAGTAGTTCATTTGTTTACCCATCGTTATGATGATGCTCACAGCGTAGTGATACAGAAGAGTGATTAACTGTTGCCGGAACTACCTGTGCCGTTATACAAAAATAATGCACTTAAAATTCCCACAGACCATGGTGTAAGATAAGATAAACCTTTATTTGTCCCACAATGGGGAAATTACAGTGTTGCAACGCAAAGGTAAAGAACAACAGGACAATGCAATCAAAATCAAGATAAATTATATTAAAATGATACTAAAAAGATTTACAATTGACAAAAACTAACACAACGCTGCTGTAAGGCTACAACACTTAGCGCAATAAGTGGCTATGACCGTATGACTGAAATTGCATTTGATTTTGCTACTGTACCCTATAAATGTAAGATGTTTAAATAGGAGGACGCATATCTCCGCAGTAGTATTAGGTAGAATTTGGGAAGTGCATGTTGTTTTAAGCCTATTTGTCCCTATAGGGTTTCTGCTGCTGCTGATCGGAGCCCTGTCCTTTTATTTACCTGAAGCAGAGGCCAGACCTGTGGACTTCTGGTGCAAACCTGAGATCAGACGAAACTGGAGGGGGAACGCTGTGGCCAAGATAGACAGAATGGTGAGGATTTTTCATATTTAAAAGCAAAATTTGTGAATTTTTCTGTTAGACCTTTGACCCACAGTATAGCTTTCTAGGGATTTTTCTCACTGAGGACAAACTAAGTACTGTCTCTTTGGGTTGTCAAAATCAAAAGATGCTAAATGATCCTAAAACTAGTATCGATGCTTGAAATTTAAACTGAACAGGTATCAGTATTGAAATAATTAGCATAAATAGGAGAAAGTTGGATCAGGAGTGGTCTTGATCTTTCTTAGAGCTATCAAAAGACAACATCATGATCAAAGAAACCTTTATTATTTTTGTTGAAAATTACATTATTCTGTAGCCTATTTCAAGCTTTTTTCATCTACTTTGTGCTCGTGCCATCAAAATTTGTTTGAAATGTTGATACTGTGACAAAACTACTGTCTATTTGCACAGATAGAATGCCAGGGTTCAAGTGATGTTCAGGCCACAACAATCCAGTGTCCTTTTGTGGGGATCAACCGTCTGCGATGGAACAATCTTACAGTCAGTGACACTCAAATCACTACTAATGGTTATGGGAGCTAACACAGAGCTAACACAGAGAAGAAGTGAACCGTCCTGACAAATCTTAAACTATTTATGCTTTTCTTTCAAAAATTGTTCAACAGAAACACCAATCTCGCTCCCTTCCCTCGCACCATTATTTACACTTTATTTAAAGAATAGATGTGACATATTTCAGTTCAGAGTGAACCTGTGCTGTTTTTGATAGTAGTCTTTTAGTATATTAAACCCTCTATGGTAAAATACACTTGTAAATTTGTATTTCCTCAGATCAAATGTCCAACAGTGTTTTTATTGATGTTACCGCTTCCATTTATGTTCCTCTTCCAAAGATGTTTTCCAGGGAATAGTATCACATTTACCATGATCATAAAGATGGTAAATGTTTATACACATTGATAAAAGTGATCACGCCCTCTGTTGTCTCGAGTCTGACCAAACATGATAGAGCGGTCAGATGAGTTTATTTCAGTGACACAAGTAAAACAAAGGAGCTCATTGCTCAACCAATATCTCTCACCTCAGATTAACCCCTGTGATATTTTTTTTCCTCATTAGCAGCCACGTTTGTTCTGATACGGACAGGCCCTGTGTGCCCAGTGTAGGGACCAGTCTCAAATACAAAGCTGAAAAAAACTGAGGCACTCAGAAAGTACAAAAGTAATTAAAAGCCTTTAATACCACATGGCAGATTGGTGGTGATTTTAACTTTATCTGCCATGTGGTAATAAAGGCTTTTGATTATTATGTACTTTTTGAGTGCTTACGTTCTAACTTTGTATATAAGTTCCATATTTAAACAACTGTTATAGTTTTGTACTTTGTTATAAGTGACAACAACAAGACATTGGAGTTTGTGTCTGTGTAAACTATAACGTACAATGTATTTTTATTTAAATTTTTTTGCTATTTATTATGAATCATTATGAAATTGTGTATTCTTTATAAAGATTGAATTGAATAGAACAATCATCTATAAGAAACCGACCTAAAAGAGCTCATCAAGGAGAAGTAGGTTTGTTCTGCACATTCTGGAGACGTAACGATGATGATCTTTGTTGGCGATTCTCACGATTATTAAAATGTCCCACGATCGATTACTGTCTAACCTTTTTAATCACGATAAACAATATTATTATTTATTGTCACATGCCCAATATACAGACAAAGATACAATATCACTTATGTCAGGAACTGTTTGCATAGTCATATAGTAACACAAGATAAACTCGGGCCAACATGGTATTAGTAACGGCAGATTAACAGATGAAATATTATTAAGGCTTGATTAAACAGACCAGGCTGAGAAGACATGATCTAAGGTGATAAACACGGATGCGTTACGTGGTACTCATGGCCACCCACGTTGTTATTCACTTTCTGAAAGGTTAAACCACAATTTCCTCTGAATCATATTTGTAATTTATGGTTTAATAAGAACACAGCAATAATTCCATAATAACGTTCAAAATTCACATTTCAAACACGTCCAAAATCATTTATAAACAGTCTGACGTACGAATTGATCAATACAACAATCACATCTTTGCGATTTGCTAACCGCGTTCATTCAAACTGCGATTTCGATTTGATGCAGATTAATCTCGCAGCCCCACCCCACAATCCAGAAGTCTTTGTGGGATTTTTTACTCCTTAACTGGCTAGTCTTGAGATCAGAACCTGGCAACAGGGGCGGCACCAGACATTTTTTTGGTTGGAGGAGCTAAGGTGGTACTAAGGTCCTCAATGTGGGTGCTCACTTCACATTAGAGCCTTTAACAATGGAGCATACCCCCACCCTCCACCGTGTTTGCTTTGCCGTTTTAAACAGTTTTAAATGGTTAATTAGTTAGTAGTGATTTGTAAAAGCTAATATGGAATTATTTTTTTAATTGGAATCTCATTTTGAACAGCATTTTTAGTAGAGATTGGATGTGCTATGAAAGTGGGGCAAAAATCTTGGGGGAAGCATTTTTAGTAGAGATTGGATGTGCTATGAAAGTGGGGCAAAAATCTTTGGGGGAGCTATGGGAGTGCATTGACCATTCTAGGGGAGGCTAGTGCCCCTCGAGCCCCCCCTGGCGCCGCCCCTGTTAAGTTAGGTTAAGTAAATACTATGTTGGGCCTAAAAATACAAATACATAGCAGTTTTATAAGTTTAAAATCTCGAAAATGTATTCTACCTTTAAATTTAACATTGACAATATCTGCTCACAGGGAGAACAAAATGAAAAGAACTTGTGTTTTTCAGCTTTTAGAAAAGTTTTCCGAGACAATGAGCGACCTGCAGCTGTTACAGAACGGACTGGAGGAAGCACAAAATCAAACGTCTTTAAGCTGTCAGCCCCTGTTAAAGGATATCAAACTTCACCTGAGGAATAACGGGGTCATACTGCAGCGTCAGATACAGGTAAGGCATGTGCACTTTTTCATAATGATTTCATAAATATACAAATACAAGAAGAACAGTGATCTATTTATATATTTAATTTGAATGAGAGTGAGTTAAGGATTTCACAGTTTGTTCATGATTTTCAAATATCAAAATGCTTCTTCTCACAATAATCGCAACGCTAAAACTGTTCTAGAAAATGCAAAATTTTTGGTACAACTATCATTTGCAGCACTCATTTTCCCAACAAATGTACCTGTAAAAAGCATAATTATAATTGCAGTATGTAACATCTGGTGGAGAGTCTGCTATCTCTTGTCTCCAAGGAGATGTTTTTGCTTACATGAATGCTTCACAGTACGGCTTTAAACTCGTCAATCTCACTGGAGACAAATGTGTGGGTCACATCTGTGGAGAAGGTGACTCTGCTCACACTAAGAATGCATGTTTTTCAAGGCAATTTAAACACCTGTAGTTGAATAAATACATGAACATCTCCATGGAGACAAGCAGGCGGCGTATCATCCACCACAAATGTAAACAGTGCACCTTTAAAGGCCATATATTACACACAACTGACTCTTGAGAGCTTTAAGTCATGTTATAATGCTATGGCCTCATCAAAAACATACCTGGAGTTGTGTTTTGTTTCATTCACACATGTTTGAGTAACCCCTTATTATTATTATTCTGTCTACATCTCCAAAGATTAAAATGCTCTGTCCACTTTGTGATGTAATGTAGTGGTTGTTTTCAAGTTAACAGCTACATTTTACCTTCAGTTCAGAAAAGATTGGCAATTGGAAATTATCCAAATGATTCTAGTGAAGGTGCACGGAGTTTAAAAACACAGTGGTGCCTATTACCATATGACATCACAAGGTGGAACAGAGCGTTTTCCATTTAAGAGAAGAACTCAGCCTAAATTAGCAAACGCATCTCCAGGTATGTATTTGATGAGGAAACATCATTATAACAGATCTGAAAATGGAGTGCGATAGGCCCTTCAAGCTTTACTGTGTGTGTTTTTGTTTGCTCACAGAACGCCACCGTGGAAGCCTCGTCTCCTCCGCAGACGTGCTCAGGCCTCTCAGAAGTCCTCAGGCGTTACCTCAAATTTCTGCAGGGAAAACTGGAGCTGTTTGTGAACTCTTACGCGACCACCGTCTGCAATAAAAACACAAGAGACTTCATTGGCAATGGATAATATTATACCTGTGGATCTGCATGGACAATACGCATGGACTGCCCCCACTCTTCAGCCTGTTTTGAAGTGAGTGACAGCTGGATTTAACCAATCACAGTGAAGTATGAACTCTAAGGAGCTGTAGTTGCCTTAAGTTCACTCTGTCATGTATAGAGATACTAACTACATGAAATGCGATAAACTCAAAATCGTGATTTGTTGCGTATCACCCACCTGTTCTGGAAGCTGGTTTTCCATTTGGAACCTACACCAGGATCAACACAATGATAACAAAGTTCTTAGCGACGGTAAAATGACACAACAGCTGAAAGCAAATCTGAACAACCTGCTGGAATGGATTTCTTTGAGTTATTTCCTTATCGTGGATATATACCGTGTACAGTTGACTGTGAAAATTCATAGTGCTGGACACAAACCTCTCACTCTCTCACATCTCAGCACAAGATCCAGGATTTATACCAACAAGATATTTTCGTGCATGTCATGGCTTTTATTTTGAAACATTTTCCACTTTTCCACTGATATATCGGGCCAGTATTAGCATCTTTTAGCGTATCGGCCTTAAATCTCCAGCACTGGCCGATATTTTGCGTGGGCCAACCAGCTGTCCAAACACGCATAACGCACTTTGAACACTTTAGCCGAAAAGAGGGTTCTGCAAAAACATGACACTGCTCTCTTATCCAGTTTGTAGTAACACAAGGTCGTGGGTGAGGTTGTACCAACTTCAGATGACCAAATTGCCCAAATCTGCCCTACATATAACTGGCCCCAAAATACTGACAGTTCTTATCGGTTTCTCTGGTTCTGAAAACCCATATCGGTCGATCTAGTTTTAACTCTACAAAATGAGGCAAAATTTGAATGTTTACACCAATTTTTGGTAAGATCTAGCTAGTTTCCTCAAACACTGAATAAGATATCCAAAATGATTTTCCTTTTTTGTATCTAATATGCACAGACTGTATAAAGAAGAGGACTAAGTGAGATGTCATCCATAGCGTTCGGCTCAATGAAGCTCCATTGAAGCTAACAGTTATAGGGGTGAATTTGGAGTGGAGTTCCATATTTGGAATTCCGACTGCGAGTATCATAGCAACCAAAGAGGCAATCTGGAGCAAAGCTGTTGAAGGTAACGCCCCTTCCCACCTGCACCGTTGGTTTAGTAGTGAGCGGGCGCTTAGCAACGCTGTCAATCAAACCTGTTGCTAACGCTAGCGGGAGCAACCTCAGGGAAAGAAGGCGCCTGATTTGTCCCTTATTAACGTTCATATCTTGAGTTACAGACAGAATAGCAAAATAAAAATACCGGGTCCATGTAGAGCGGGTCAATACGAACATTTTAAGACCAAAATGAGGAGACTCACTGCAGCAGTTACAGAGAGAGGGACGGCAGTTTTCTAATGTAAAGTGAATTGGAAGCGCGCCCATGGTCACTTCCTATTTGAACACGGCGGCCAGCGGGTTAGCTATGTCTATTTATATATACAGTTTGTGCTAATATGTCAAGAAAATGATGCAAGAAATATAAACCTGGCTTTATCAGTTTTTCCGATTTATATGTACCAATTATGATGAAAAACTCGTAATACATTTTTCTTCACATTTCTGTAAATAAACTACGGAAAATAAATCAATCTCTCTAGAATTCCTCTCCACGTGCAGTGTCTCGCCTTACGTGAAGTTCAAAGCTGCTGGGACACCTTCATTTGGGTTTGACTGAGGCCGTCCCAGGGCAGGAAGTTTGTGTTCCTATCAGGGCCTGAGCACATCAAACACAAACAGAATCAGTGTTGAGCAATTTGCTGCTGGCACATACAAGTGTACGTGTAAGTTCACTGCCAAACTGCTCTCGCATAACACATAAAGTCTAAAGTTACCATGACAAAGCAAGTGGCATCAGATATTGACATTGGTGAGAAGGAGGCAAAACACAAGCCAACCTTCTGACACAATATTCCAATAGCGCCCTCTGCCTGAAATGAAATAATCCTTTAGAGGCCCATATTATGCCATTTTCTGATGTCTCTTATAATGTTGTTTTCTCATCAAAAACATACCTAAAGTTGTGTTTAGTTTCATTCACACATGTTTAACACACAAATCCTGCATATTTAGGCTGTTCTTCTCTCAAACAGAAAACACTCTGTTCCACCTTGTGATGACGTGTGTTTTTAAACTCTAAACAACTTCACTAGAATCATTTGGATGATTACAGCCCTGGAATTGGCAATTTCTACTGAACAAAAGGTAAATGGAGCTGTTAACCTGAAAAATACTGCTTCATGACATCACAAGGTGGAGGAAAGCATTCAGAGCTTTGTTGATGTAGACAGACTAATAATAACAAAGGGTTACTCAAATGTGAAAGTGTGAATGAAACAAAACATAACTCTATGTATGTTTTTGAGGAAGCTCATAAGAGTCAATTGTGTGTAATATAAGACCTTTAAAAATGTATTTTTAAAAAATAAAATATAGCTATTTTTCGCTTCTTGGATGCACACTTTTTGTAAGCAAGTACCGTATTATAGTATATAGAGTATAAGTCACACTGGAGTATAAGTCGCACCAGCCAAAAAATGCATAATAATGAAGAAAAAAAATATTTTTTTCTTCATATATTTCACATATAAATCACATCTGAGTAGTCGTCACACCCCCAGCCAAACTATGAAAAGAAGTGCGACTTATAGTCCGGAAAATACGGTAAGTAAGCAAATAAGAAGAATTTTATTTATAGAGCACCTTTCACAGAGATCAGCTCACAAAGTGCTTCAAAAAGTTAAAAATAATAGAATAAATATGTTTATATATGTTTTTTTAATAAAACACAGAGCTGTAATTTGCACTCAAGTAGCATTAACTAGTACTTATTTTCCTCTTTTATCTTAATGGACAATACAACTGTGAAGATAGAACAGTATACTGTGTAAATATCATGTGCTAATAACAAAGAGTAATTACTGATCTCACCAGTGTTGATGTTTTATTTATTTGTGTAGACTAGGCCTGTCAGGATAATTACTATATAGACTTTTGACTATATTGCTAATTATTAGTTCATTCCACTGTTTATGTGATGCAGCACATGTCTTTAAATGATACTGTCCATTTAAAAATAGGTTTACTGGGATTATTCTGCTTTGTGTCACTGGAATGAAGTAGATTAAATATTATCGTTTATCGTTATATTTCTCTGTAGCAATATAACGTGCTTCAAAATGTGTTATCGCGACAGGCCAAGTGTGATTTACAGGAAACAGCTGATTATGATAAACTAATATTAGTCAAGTTTGTATATATTACGATTTGCCTTTTTTGGTAGTTGTGTTATTCTAGGCTGGCAGGACGATGCTTAAGGAGGAAGTGAAATCAGTGGCGCAGAGAGAAAAAATAACCAAATCCGAAAGGTTACAATTTTTAACTAGCATAACGTCCTAAACAAACAACAAAGTATCTAGTCTGCATTAAAACTTTTGGATTTGTACTAACCTGAAATGTGATCCTTGTCAGGTCATGTTATCAAATCTTCCTTGCCTGAGGTCATACAGCACTTGTCGTAGTTAATCCGTGGAGGACCAGATAACACGCCTTAAACAGAGTACGCAAATGCACAGTGAATGAATGACATGAATGATGATGGATTAAAAGTGTCAAATTGTTCTTGAAAAGAGAACTATAATTAAGTTCCATTTAAGCTGAATTTTTTCCCAGATACTCTGTTCAAATAAAGTATTTTGGAATTATTCCAATGTCAATTAGCCATTTTACTTTCATTAGAAATATCAAATACACAAATCCAAAATCTGGTCAAGATCCATATTGTCTCGCATGGGCTATTATCCAACACCAACACAAGAACCACTGGAGCAGCAGCAATTTTGGCTGGCTATGCTTATGTCTAGTGGTGGAAGGTAACGAAGTACAAGTAGTAAAATACTATTTTTAGGTGTCTGTACTTTACTTAAGTACATTTTACAGTGGATACTTTTTACTTTTACTTCACTACATTCGACAGCAGTATCTGTACTTTCTACTCCACCACATTTTTTAAAACTGGACTGAAAAGTAAAAAGTACTTTTCATGATTTGAGGGGTTATTTTTACCATGTTCGTGGAAACATCCTGGCTAAAGTTTTCGAGCTCAAACTTCAGCTTTGAGCAAACAAAAATAAATACACAAAATTCATTAAGACAAATTAAGAAATTGTTTTTTATTGCTACTGCTGACCAAAGTAATCTATACTCTATACCACTACATTTAACACTTTAACAAATGAACAAGGCTTGTGTGAAATACTTTTTACACTTAAATACTTTAACTTAAGTAGATTTTTTTCATGTGATACTTTTACTTTTACTTGAGTAACTTTTTTACCTCTGTATCTGCCCAAACGCAATCTACATTAGAAGTGAAGATGTGACACCAAATAAAACACATACCAGCGGAAATACCGTCTAGTTGAATTTTTAAGATGTATTTTTTTTTGCAAATGACCTCATTTAATTTTATTCATCAGCCTATTAAACTTACCTTTATTTGACTTTATTTTTCCTGCAACTTTCCCTTGTTCAACCCACCGTGCTTTCCAGTCGCGGAAAAAATGCCTTGCTCTGATTGGTTAACCCCTTTAGACCACGTGACCAAAAGCAACAGGCAGAAAAATCTCTACCAAACACGTGGTCAAGCTGGAAAAACACAAAACCGGAAGTGAGCCGGCTCTAAATTACAACCTATCGCCTTCCGTTTTAACAACACGGATTTTATTTTGAAAGGGCTTTACCGGAACAGAATCGGGTTGTTTCACTTAATAGGGGCGTCACGTGATACTCAATGAGAGGTATACAACCGAGCCGTCTAGAAAGCGGTTCACAAGCCGGTGCAGCTGTGATTTGGATAAAATGTAAGGACTTAGATTATGCATTTACCCCGAATCTTGGCTGATCCACGGGAGAAGCCAAAGCCGTAAATATTTCCTCCGCTTCTGTGCAGCTTGTAGTTTTATCCGCTCTCAACGCAGCGTTACATAGGGATAACTTGCACTGACTCGGAGTATCTAAGGGAAGTTTTGCAGCTCGCACGATGACAGAGCGAACCCCTCTCCTCCACTACCGCCTGTCCGCCAGCGTCAATGAATCCGAGCCCCAGTCGCCCCAGTCCGGTCACGCCGTGGAGCAGCACCGCAAGAGTCCCAGGCGCCGGTCCGATCAGCCGGGCCAACCCAAGAAGCTGTCCACCTTCTTCGGTGTAGTCATCCCCACCCTGCTGTCTATGTTCAGCGTGGTGGTCTTCCTCCGAATAGGTGAGCGTGCCTCCAATAACTCTTAATTGGTCGGTTGCTGATGATGGTTGGCGTTTTAGAATAATTAAAAAGAAAAGAAATTGGCTGATGTCTGCTGTTGACAATGAATTCTGCATGTAGGCTATAATTTCACCACTTTTTTTAAATTTAATCCATTGACCAAGTTGTTCTACTCCAAACAATATGATATATGAGTTTGATTTTAGTCTCTCTATTTAACCTCTTGTTGCCTTTAAGAGACTTTAACACATTTGGTTTTATCACAAAGATGGCACTTATTACATCAAATGAGATACGAAGATTATATTTTGTGATATGTACTGAAAAAGATACAAATTAGTCAATTGAAACCCTCAAATTTGCAAACTGTTACTTAAAGAGCTCACATTATGCTATTTTCTGATTTATGTTTTAATGTTTCCTCGTCAAAAACATATCCGGAGTTGTGTTTTGTTTCATTCACACATGTTTTACACACAAACCCTGCAAATTTAGGCTGAATTCCTTGGAACGGAAAATACTCTGTTACACCTTGTGATGTCATGTGGTAATGCAGGAAGTGCTCCGCTGTGTTTTTAAACTCCTTACATCTTCACTGGAATCTTTTGGATGATTTCTACCCTTGGATTTTCTGTCTCTACTAAACAAAAGGTGAAAGGCAGCTGTTAACTTGAAAACTCCAGCTTCATGACATCACAAGGTGGAACAGAGCATTTTGAGCTTTGGAGATGTAGACAGACTTACAAAGGATTACTCAAACATGTGTGAATGAAACAAAACACAACTCTAAGTGTGTTTTTGAGGAGGTAACAACATTATAACATGACTTAAAACTCACAAGAGTGAATTTTGCGTCATATAGGACCTTTAAAAAACAAACTCTCCAAGACACAGTTACAATAATAGTTTGACTAGTTGAAAAAATAGTTTGACTAACTAGCTGACTACTGCATCCCTAGTCTGCAGTAACACAAAATGTGCAGCATATGCAAAACAGCTTGAGCTTAAGCCTAAAACAACCTTCATGACAGCGGTTACTATGGATACAACGTCATTGGCGCTAATCATAATTTGTTATCAAAGCGTTTCCACTGTAAATCTAATCAATATTCACAGGTGTATTGTGCCTCACATGTCTGACGGCGTCACCTGTTCAGTGCCTTTACTTTCTTGAATAGCTTTGCGTTAATACAGCCTGTGCTCCTTCTGAGGCGTTGCTGTCGTTTACCCAACTCACTCAAGCCCATTCCTCACATATTCACCTGTTAAATGAATCGTATTGTCGTCGTGCTGTTATCTCAAGCGTTCGGAAAGTAGGCCACACTCCTCTACTTCCTTATTGTTGTTGAACATTGCGCACGTTTGAAGGTTTAAACTGCTGAAAGTCATTTTACTTCATGTCTGGGATGTGTTGTGAAATTTTAGTAGTAGTAGAGTAACGATGAATGAATTAATGGGAACTTTTACAGTCAAAACAGGAACATGAGGTTATAGCTATGCTTTTTTTTTTTTTTTTTTTTTTTTTTTTAATATAATCTTTTTGGATTTTTTTTTGGGGCTCCC
>KN479073.1:13009-24662 GCA_000787095.1 Periophthalmodon schlosseri | reverse complement strand
TTTTAATATAATCCTTCTGGTAATTTTGTTTGGTAGCTCGCCCCTCCCCTGCCACCCCAGTCTCGTGAGATGTCAGCTGCTGCGCGGTGGACATGCTTAGGGTAAACTCACATGAACACACATAGTAGTAGCTGTGTGTGTGGGCGGGTGGTTGGTATAATTACTCCACCAACTTATCGTTCAATATGTGAAAGCTGGAACAGTATATTTTTGGGCTCAGTGTTTATCGTGTGCACATTTTATTGCAACAATGGGGAGATTTTTGTGATTTTTGTTGTGGTATGATAAGATTTGAGCTGTAAAGGGTTGAATACGTAACTCCATCAATTTGTTTTTTAATGATACGGTTTATTTTAAAAACGGGTTACTGGGATTAACCTGCTTTATTGTTATTGTGTCAGAGGCTTAAAGTGGTTTTCAATATTATCGTTTATCGTTATATTTCTCTGTAGCGATATATCTTGCTTCAAAATGTGTTATCGTGACAGGTTTAGCGGGTGGAATCAAATCTGTACACACTCAATTCATAGGACGAAAAACGGGTCCCTATGATGTAAATCTTTTATTATTAGATCAACAACACGGTTTAAAGTTCTGATATGGGTTGTTAAGGTTATAGGTTATGGTTTCGGTTAAGTTTAGGCAAGTAGCGACTATGGTTATGGTTTGGATTGGTCTTCAAGAAGTTTTTTTAATGACTCCAAAAACATTAAAAGCCAAAGTGCGTGTGTACGGCTGTGTAATACTTCTGCCATAACTAAAATAGTTCAGCGGAGAATATTCAGGAACCGTACTGTGAAGGGTAAACTTCTATCAGAAAAGGGCTGAGCCAGTTTGAAAAAAAATTAAATGAAATTGTTCAAGTTTTATAAGTGTGCAGAAGCAACAACGTTTCAGAATAGACTAAAAGATATACTAACTAAAACGAATTGCATGCATTTCAGAAAGTAAGTGGTATTTAATTAGCAGATTTTATGCATAACAAGACAAGATATTTAGTTGTTTTCTGAGATTATATTAGCCACAGCAATTGCCATAAAAATTCAAATGCCATTCAAATCATCCATGCTCCTTGAAAACCATGAAATCTTCCTTAATCCCATTTAACGCACAAAACTGCAGAGTGCGAGTGCTGCAGAGCAACTTTAATTTTCTGGAAAATTTACTTTCAAAATGAACGCATTCTTTTGAATTTGTTGAAAAATGGCGTAGCAGCAGAAGCGCAGCAAAGTACATGTTAATACTGACGATTGTATTTTAATGGCAGATGATGTGATGCATAGTGAGAGCTGTAAACGTGATTATTTGAATAAACCTGCTCTCAATAAGTTTGTGTTACCTTCCTTTATGTAATAGTAGTGTCACCAATTGAAAACATGGTTGGATTATTGCTACAGTGTGACACATTAACTTGCCTCTGGAGATAAACATTAATCTTAGTTGTCCTGTTGGGCCCACGGGGTCATGTGACCACTGAATCTGACCACATCAAAAGAATGTTAATGAAAAAGAGGAGTTTCAAATAAAGAACACAGTCTGTGGTGCACTGTTCAGTATAACCAAGGGAGAGAGAGACCAAGAGAGGACGCCATTTTGTGCATTTCATTTTATTGTTTGTGAATTTTTGGGCATTAACAATTAGGCATGGGACAATATTGAAATTTTGTGTGACGATTATCATGGCCAAAACAATTGCGATTAACGATTATATCACGATAATGATTAAAGTTGTTATGGATATGGATAATTCTAACTATAACAGAGAATATTATGGATAAGCAGAGCCATCAACTGAAATTTGGAGGCCCAAATTTCAGTTGACATGGCCCCCCTGTAATACAAATTAATAGGAAGAGGGTCCAATTCTGGGCCCCTAAGACCCTGGAGCACCGGACAACAAACCCCTCTGTCCCCCCGTTGACTCCCCTGTGGATAAGTCGTTTTTTCTGCACATTTTGGGGATATAAGTGAGATTATCTTTGTTGGCGATTATCACGATTATATAAAATGTCCCACGAACAATTATCGTCAACCCTTTTTATCACGATAAACGATAGAGTGCATTTTTACAAACAGATGTGGCGTATTACTTGGATTGTTCCTTGACCTGCTTGTCTCCATAGTGTAATGCCATTCTGTGGAACATTTCAGGCAAAGCAATACATTCTCAGTACAATGTTTTTGATACTTTTTACTTTTATAACAACTGATGCACCACGAAAAAAACCCACATCTTTTCAAGTTTCAAGTTTTCACTTCCTGACCCACTTTTAACTCATGGTCTCACTTCTCCAATTACAAGCCGTTTGTGACTTTTGTTTTTCTCTTCTTTCTTGCTGCAGGTTTTGTAGTGGGCCAGTGTGGACTGTACCAAGCGTTTGCCATGTTTTTGGTGGCTTACGTCATCATCTCGCTCACGGTGCTGTCCGTCTGTGCCATCTCCACAAACGGAGCCCTTGATGCCGGAGGAGCCTACTGTATCCTTTAAAAACACGTGTGACGCCACATTCCCCTCATTCCAGTAACAAAGATCATGTGAGCCCAGTAAAACAGAACAAAATGGAAGCGGAGAAGATGTTTTACAGAGCCATTCACCTAATTGTCTCCATGGAAATGTTATTGCTATGAATGTCTCACAGTATGTTATTAAACTCAAACCATATCAGACAAGCAGGTGACACTACATGGCCAAGTTACTGGTCAGATCTGTGAAGTGGCTACCTCTCTCACAGTAATTCTTTTAATTTATTCCAAAATTCAATCCACACTCTAATGAATATATAGTCAGATAGACAATTTTGAATCAGTGGTCGCTTGATAACACTGATTATTGCTATATTTTACAGCCCTATTTTCACCTTTTCTCAGATAAAATCACATCTAATTATTAATTTCTGTATAAATAAACTCTCCAGAGATTTGGTCTTTAATGTTTGTTAGACATGATCAGCAGAGCGTTGGGTCCAGAATTCGGTGGCAGTATTGGTCTCATGTTCTTCCTGGCCAATGTGTGCGGTAGCGCCCTCTACGTGTTGGGTTTGGTGGAGGCTGTTCTTGCCACATTTGGAGTTCCAGAAGGTAAACTATACATCTTTTCATTCTAATATATTCATTACAGTTGGACAAAAAGGGTTTACGTATTTGTTCAGAATGATAGGACTTTACTTTTTGTTCACTTTCTGTCAAAATCGTGCTTTCCACATAATTTCCACCTGCTTGTCACAAATCATACAGCGTTTAGAGCCCATTTATACACATTTTTGCTCTTCATTGGGTATTTTCTTCTATCTATCTACTGTGGAAATTATGTAGTCCTGTTTAAGGCCTGGTTTAGACCTGGAATGGAACTATTATAGACCTGGTTTAGATCTGGTAGTTCTTGGAAAGACCCTTTTTTTCTTAGGTGATACTTGGGCCATGTGGGTTGGGTTGAGTTATGTGTTGACACTGTATTGTCCCTCTTTCAGATGGCATTATCACCAATCATTACCAGGTCCTCCCTTCAGGATACTGGTGGGCCCTGCTCTACGGGACGGTGATCGCTCTGCTGTGCCTGGTCGTGTGTTTGGTCGGGGCTCATATTTACGCCAAAGCCACCTTCCTCATCTTCATCGTGGTGATGGTAGTCCTCCTCACCATCTTCATCAGTTTTTTCGCCGTGACGCCTCGTGTGGTGCAGCTGCCGGCCGAAGCCACCCTGAACCCGAGCGGGAACGGGACCTCGGGCCCCATCACGGCCAACTTCACAGGCTTCAAGATCGATACGCTCATGGGGAACCTGTGGGGTGAGTGACACTGAGCAATACATATGTATAGATTTTACTGTAAATGTTGTGCAAAATCTTTTTTTTTTTTTCTTTTTTTTTAAGCTTCCTGCCATATTATAATGTCGTTCCCTTGTCAAAAACATGCCGGGAGAGGTTTTAGATGTCATCCATGGACGTTTTGAGTATTTTAGCGAGCTCTTCCTGGGCCTATTCGAACCCTCCTTACAGTTAGACATAAGATTCAGCCCAAAGTCTACATCACCTATGCTCCCACACAACAACACTCCTTAAATATACAAAAACATGATACAAAACTGAACACAACAACTTGACAAACGTGATGCGATTTGCAGTAGTTTCATTAGCAGGATGCACGCTGATTGTGTTGTGATAGCGATCTCAAGGGGGAGGGACTAGAGGGGAGTAGAGACTAGTCAGAAACTTATGTTAATATGTTGTTTTCGGCAAATATAACATTTTCAAAACAAAAGGTAACATGATCTAAATATGTGTTAGCAGTTAATACCCCATTGAAGTAAAATACCCCCTCTTTAAAATATTTAATCACTTTATTATCATTATTATCAGGTATTATCTGGTCTAGTTTTTAGAGGAAGATAAGGTACACTTATTTGATCATTTGACCCAGTAGCAGAGCGTCTGCTCTTCAAAGGTACGATTGCCCTGTTCAGTGAACTATGACTTACAAAAACAAAAGATAACAAAATACAAACAGAAAATAAAGAAATATATAATCTCCAAAAGTCTCAAATATTATGAAAATTAAAGTGGCATTATATTAACTGCAGGTTTCACATCTGCCATCTGCTGGTGAGAAAAATAAGATCAACTTTAAAGGGCCCATATTACCTTATTTTCCAATCTATGCTATATTGTTGTTTCCCCTCAAAAACAGACCTGGAGTTGTGTTTTGTTTCATTCACACGTTTAACACACAAACCCTGCATATTTAGGCTGAGTTCTTTTCTCAAATGGAAAACACTCTGTTGCACTTTGTGATGTCATGTGGTAATACGGGACCATTGTGTTTTTAAACTCATCTTGGTCAATCTACATCTTCTCTAGAATCATTTGGATAATTTCAGCCCTGGATTTGCCAATCTCTACTGAACTAAAGGTAAAAAGTAGCTGTCAACTTTAAACTACCACTAACATGACATCACAAGGTGGAACAGAGCGTTTTGTGTTTTGGAGACGTAGACGGACTAATAATAAATGGTTACTCAAACATGTGTGAATGAAACAAAAGACAACTCCAGGTATGTTTTTATTTATGAGGTAACAGCATTATAACGTAGCTTTAAGCTCACAAGAGTCAAGTTTGCATAATATAGGACCTTTTAATAATTCATGCCATTTTTCTGGATTTAAATGACTTTTCCCCTATATTCAAATAATAGATGTCAGTGCAAAATAGTGAGCGAAGCTATTGTCAAAACTCGCCCCACATTCGTCAAGGCTTTGTAACAACTTGATTAAATTTATTCAGTCAAGCCTTGGATTAATGTGTCAAACTGTACACAGAATTTCAGCTCTGTGATATTTCAATTGTGCTGCAACAAGCTTCAAAAATGGATTCTGATCCCAATCTCAGTGACCAGTCTGTCATTTCCTTCAGCAGCCCATTAAAACCTCCACTGTGGCTTATTTGCTCTGTAATTTCCTCTGTAACTTCTAATTCGATGCAGTTTTCTCCTTATTACTGACTGTAATATAGTGACCAGCCCCACCCCATTTGTTTACAGGGATTTTCAAGCATGTGATTACTAAGCTAATTGACCTAACGAAGGGGCATGTGATTGGAGCGCACTCTTAATAATCCGATTTCAAAGTACCATTCGCCTTGTTGCCAACTGTAACTGCACAATCTTGAAACGGACAGTACAGAAATAAGATTGTCTAGGGAGTTAATGGGCTACTTATGATCCCTAACGATAATAAGTGAATTTTGAATGAATGTCAGTTTGAACAGTCGTATTACAGCATCTGTAATAGTACTGTACAGTAACTTTTCTGTTGGGCGTCTGCTACCTGCTCGTTTCCATACAGAACCTCTCTATGTTGCATTTATTCAATTACATGCGTTTTTATTGCTCAAAAATACCTCGTAAAATCACATTCTTACTCTGAGTGGGGTCGCCTCCCCATAGATCTGAGGTGTAACTTGGCCCGGTGGCGCCACGCGTTTGTCTCCATGGAGATAGATCCATTTAACGCCATACTGTGGTACATTCCAGGCAAAGCAATAACATCTCCACGGAGACAATCAGAAAAAAATAAAAAAAATTACATAGTAAACTTTTAATGTACAAGAAGTCCAAATATTTAAACCTTTCTTTTTGCAACTGAAAAGCGCTTCAAACACTCACTGAACATGTGGGGAACTTGAATTTTTTTTTCTAAATTATATTAATAGAGTAGAAAGAAACTAAAGCCATGTTTGTGCTCCTTTAGTAGAGGCTTCCGATCGGGATTTTTGAGGCCGATACGATCACCTGAACTTTTGATTGGCTGATAGTGATCACAGCTGAGGCCGATCACATGGACTTCGGCACAGTGATGCAAACTATTTTATTATTTGAAAAATAATATAAGCTTTTGATGATGTGAAATTTGGCCAAACTAGTTAAAGCACCAATGGAATTTTGCGGGTAATTTCAGCCAGTGATGCGCCTCCAGCTGCCCATCGTTTACCTACGTTATTTTTACCTTGATCGACAGCCTTTACTCACGTTAATATAGATTTTTTTGTGTGTTTCTGTGTTGTTTTTGTGTCTTTCTGTATTTGAACAAGGCGCCCATGAAAAGGAGAGTCTGAGTGCTCTCATTGGGCTGTATAAATGAAGATTAATGTTTTATAAATGACATAACTATATCAGAGAGCACATATTTCTGTCTTAAGCCTAAATGTTTCAATTTGTTTTTTATTTGCACAACATACCTAATAGTTGTTTTAGTGTTTTACAAATTACAAATGAAACTGATTTATGACTGAAGTATACTCCCTTTTCTCATTGATTTTGACGTTCTTTGTAAACAACACAGAAGATAACTGCCCCTCTAAGCTGTAAACCTTGATAAGTTTGTTCGTGCTCAGGTGAGAAAGAGCGACCGTTTGTCAGGAAGCTAAATTGAACTTTTTGGGGGGAGATGGATGGTCTTAAAAGTTGTGCTCCACAGCCTGATCTTGTGTTATCTCCTCTCACAGCTGACTACACGCGGGATTACACCACAGACAAAATGATGACCTTCGCCACAGTCTTCGCTGTCATGTTCAACGGCTGCACTGGGATCATGGCCGGATCTAACATGTCGGGTGAGTACAAGCAGAGGCCGCAAGAAGAGGGTATAAAGAAGAGGGTATTTGGACACTGGTTCATTGAGCGATAGTCTGATCTGTTTAGTGTTGGTAAAGACTGACTTAAGATGTATGCGTTCGAATTACTCTCATGTCTGTCATGTTAATGCAGAGAATACTTGTCTACAACGTCTACACTATCCCTTTCGTAGGACAGATAAAGGATTTTCTTTAGATCTTACAATGGCCACACAGTCAGGCAGCTACACATACGGTAGGCCTATAATAAAATATCTGGATCCACATATTCGTTTAAAGCAACACCGCGCAGCATTGTGGCGGTGGTGCATCACTTGGATAACTCCATGGAAATTAAACCATATTTTGGAACATTCACAGTGGATATTTTGGAAGTTTTGTGCCATACTGTGCCATATTATAGCCAAAGGAATCGCATTTCCATGGAGACAAGCAGGTGGAAGCGCTCCTCCAAAATAAGAGCCGGTTTGTGGAGATGCTAATTGAAAGAAACAAAACAAAGCAAAAACAAACAAACAAAAAACTGAAAAAACCCCCCCAAAAAACATTTGTCTGTTTTTTGGCCAAAAAGCTACACAGTGGGGCTTCAAAAAATGAAGCCCTACAGTTTTTGAACAATTCAATCAAGTAGCATATGGTGCATACAGTTCCCTGTGGCCTGTATGTTGAGATCAGAAACTCATCGCCCCAGTGAAATCCAAAACACAGTTGTTAGGCGAAAAGACTGGTAAACTGTGATGTCTTGTCCACGGATCCATTTTACAAACCGCAAAACAACACTCTTCTGTATGATGTTGTTATAACTCAGGCATAATTAGTTGTGTTCAGTTGCAGTAAAAGCCTTATTGTTTACGTGCAGGAGACCTGAAGAATCCCAGTTACTCCATCCCTCGTGGCACCATCACAGCCGTCATCTTCACCTACATCATCTACAACCTGCTGTGTGTGCTGGAGGCCTGCTCTTGTGACCGGTCAGTAACAACCACAGAATGTTTATACAGCTAAGCAAACCTATTTCAAACTCGCCCTTTTCCAGGTCACTGTCTTTATTCTTATCTTTGCCCAAATAGTTTCTGATTTTGTGCGTTTGTGTGATAATGTTGACAATAACAGGGAATCCCATGACCAAACATCATCTTTTGTGTTAGTGAGCGGTTGTGGTTTGGGTTGGAGTTAAAATACCTTGTTTTGTTGAAGAGGCAAAAAGCTGAAAAAGCTGAGAATTGGAAACTACACTGACCATGATCCTTTGCTCTGTGGATAAAATTACTGTTCTTCAGTTAGAATGTGTAAACTGATCGATTGTCAGTTTTATAGAAGAATAATTTCTCTTTTTATTGTATTTTGAGGTCTGGTCTCTGAGATTTGAATATAGGTTTTTTCACGACTAAGGTCGATACTGATGTTTAGAAACTCGATAAGCTCTTTTGATAATTTTATGGCTGGTATTTAAGGCAGATTTTGATCATTTCACAATCTTATCGTTTTAAATTGCAACAAACTTACCCACAACCCTATTTCACTGTAAACCAATGAGAAAGCTTTGTGGTAACCTTTTGTGTAGTGTGTTGTAGTATTTAAATAAATCTAAAGATCTACCCTTTAGTCAGGTACTCAGCCGAACCAACAAGAGATTTAAAGCAGAAAGCCAAAACTATATAATATACAGTACCAGTCAAAAGTTTGGACACACCCTCTCATTCCTTTTGTTTTCTTTATTTTTACCACTTTCTACATTTTAGATACATACAGAAAACATCAAATATATGATGTAAGATGTATGGAATGTACTTTAGTATTAACTTTGTAACTTTGCTACATAATTCCATATATCCTGCATCATATAGTTGATGTCTTCTGTATGTATCTAAAATGTAGAAAGTGGTAAAAATAAAGAAAAAAAAACACTGAATGAGAGGATGTGTCCAAACTTTTGGCTGGTACTGCATATGGATATAACGGTCTATCTCTAATACAGACGGCTTATTACAGTGATATGACATGTTGAAAAAGCACGACTCTTTTTCTCCTGTCAATCCATGTTACGGCCTCATAAAATATAGAATAAAATAAATGCCGCAACATAAAATGAAAAGGCTTCATGTGATGTGACTGATGTTCTAATGGTCATGAGCAAATAGAATCTAGGTCACATGTTATCAAATCTGATAATACAATTTGGTTGCAGACTAATAATAAGACTAATGTAGAAATGAACTGCTCCCTGGTATTTGACAGATCTCCAAAGAAGTCAAAGATGCCAACCTTAATCAGTCATTTAGAGAGTTTGTTTGGACATTTCAAGCTGGTAAACAATGAACTTTTAGTTCATTTATGTAGCGCATTTAAAACAACTTCAGCTTCGCATAAAAGTCAACTAAATAAAAACAAATATACAAAAAAAACAAACCCCAAACAAAACAGATAAACAACACTAACAAGTTGAAGTTAAAATTCACCACAAAATTGCCACAGTAGGAAATTTTAGTATAGATGTAATAGTAACACATACATAAGTGATTTTAGTACCTCTTTTATGGGACTACTACTATTGCAGTTGTTAAGCTGCCTACTACTACTTCAGCTACTACTACTACTTCTGCTGCTGCTGCTACTGCTCTGCTGCTACCTACTACTTCAGCTGTTACTACTACTACTGCTACTATTGCTACTACTACTACTACTACTACTACTTCAGCTACTCCTACTGCTGCTACTACTACTTCAGCTGTTACTACTACTACTGCTACTATTGCTACTACTACTACTACTACTACTACTTCAGCTACTCCTACTGCTGCTACTACTACTTCAGCTGTTACTACTACTACTGCTACTACTACTACTTCAGCTACTACTACTACTACTTCAGCTACTCCTACTACTACTTCAGCTACTTCAGCTACTCCTACCACTACTTCAGATACTACTTCAGCCTACTTCAACTCTTACTAGTACAACTCCTTTCTCGACTTCTTTAAGTATCAGTAATGTGTATTACCGCTGGTCCTGCTAGCTAGTCCACTTTGCTTATACCGAAATACTCCTTAAATACGAGTAAAAGTAACAATTGTCACGCTCATGATTCTCTGCTTTGTGTTAAAAATAAAATGGTCAACACCTTACCCTTCACCTTTTAAATAAAACCCCGGCATCTAAATTAAGGCTGTTTGCTGATAGTGTTATAGAATGAGATGTTAGCATGTTGTGTTAGCGACAGATTAAATTCAATACTTAGTGACTATCAGATAATGCAGACAGGGCTCATTTTCTGCTTCACTACACACAACAAAGCCATCGCAGGAGAAGCCATTTTGAAAAGCGCCTACTCCCGTCCAATGTTATCTGACCTCAGGTGTCACATAATCAATCCCAATGCACTGAACTTGAGAACGAGCAAAAGGATTCATAACAGAAGACTTGACTGTTAAATCCAGCACGGGTTTGCATCGATTTGGAGGGGGGAATATTGATGATTTTCACCTGAACGAATGAAAATAGAAAATGTATATTGACTCTATGTGACGAAAAAATGCCCTGCTAAAAACTTAAACGCTGTACCTGATTTTTACTGTCTTAAAAACGTGAAAAACCAACTAGTTCGTTTTAACCGGTTTGCAGTTGTCCAAAGTTATTCCTCACTTACCTTATGCGTCCCGAGCATCCTAATTATTCACCACAATGAGTTTATAAGCGCTTTCCACAACTTTCTGAGGCCAGAGCTGAGTTTTGCAATGACGGCAGAGGTAACGTCAGCATCGCTTTCTGATTATCGGACAATAAAATGCTTTCTAAGATGCTAACAGCAGGCGACGGATTTATTTTGACCTTAAGAGCTGCTTATACAATATATATGTACTGGGGCAAGACAAATTTAGATCAAATAAAAGGGAAAAAAATCACGTTTCCTATTAACCAGGGGCGTCAGACTGGGGGGGGTAAAGGGTACTGTTTACCCAGGGCCCAGTGCAGGGAGGGGCCCCTCACAAAGTCTGTAATGGGCACTTTTTTTTTTTAGACAACCAAGATAATTTGTGTCCAGGGCCCAGAATTTGGTGCTACACCCCTGACATTAACTTTGCTCGGTTAGTTTACCCAGTGCGGAAAGTGCTGTTTTGTGTGGTTTGAGAGACGAGCATAAAAGAACCAGGTTTTTGGTCATAGCTAAAGTTAAATTTATATCGCCCCGGCTAGTACTTTTTTAACAACTTAATCTGCAAAAAAGTGGCATAAGCTTAGTAGTAAAAAAAAATAAATAAAAAGTAAAGCGTTGTGCCAGTAAATATGCAAAATATGCCAAGATTTGAACAGCTAGATCCCCAAAGCTCGTAACAGTGTGTTTGGAAAGTATTTTATTTTATAGTGTATTTGACTTGATTTAGCAGTCTGGGCTAAATGTTTGCAGTGTTGTTAGATCGTAATCCCGGGCTGTTTAATGTCAACATCTGCTAACAACCTCATCACCTTATCAAGTTTATACACAAACATACTTACCCTGACGCTGCACTAAGTATTACAACTCCTTTAA
>KN479073.1:0-12971 GCA_000787095.1 Periophthalmodon schlosseri | reverse complement strand
CATTCTCTCTTTCCCTCCTTCCCCCCCTCCTCCTCTCATCTGTCTCTTTCTATCTGTCCGCTGCAGTGTACCAGGGCTCGGTATTGATGGGGCTCTAAAGGGGTAGTTGCTGGAGTGCTAAACTGACATGACAGGGCTATAAAAGAGCTACAGGAATCGATACAGCCATCATTCACCCTGTCACGCCGTCCTCCCTGTGTCCGTGTACCTCATACATACTGTACTGGAAGTTTGAGGCAGCTGCGAACAATACGGCCTACTACGACTGCTCTCGTAAAATACAGGGTTTTGGAGTAATCATCCAAGGAGGTGAATACTGTATACGTCTCCGTTTAGTTTCAGGGATGTGTAATGGATACTGCTTTGAGACGCAGCATGGAGAAATTAACTTAACTCGTCAACTTTACGGTATTAAGTTGAAAAAATGGTTGAAAAAAGCATTTAGGAGAAAGAAGAAAGAATATTGGATGTTGAGCTGAGGTTCAGGCAAAACCATTTGTGTTATACCTGAACAGTGTAGTGTTTCCCTTTGATAGAGGAGACTATAGTGGCCCCCCATAGTTTAATTTTGCCCCCATATTAACAAACTGAGTAATAAACTGGTAAAACTAATTATACTTTATGCTTCTAGTATAGTCATACATATAAAGAAGTAACTATATTTAAATAGCCCATATTAGACTATTTTCTTATCTATGTTATAATGTTGTTTCCTCGTCACAAACACACCTGGAGTTGTGTTTTGTTTCATTCACACACGTTTAACACACAAACACTGCATATGTCGGCTGATTTCTTCTCTTAAACTGGAAGTAAAATGGAACAAAATACAACTCCAGGTATGTTTTTTAAGGAGGTAACAACATTATAACATGACTTTAAGCTCACAAGAGTCAATTTTGCGTAATATAAGACCTTTAAGCTGAGTGATCAGTGATTATTTTTTGATAAGTAGAGGCAAGTGACATTATTACACCAAAATATTGTGTTTCCGATATGGATCACTGGATGGATCGTGTCACCATAGTGTCAGTATAAGACTGTGTGAAACGCAGCAGTTAGAAGGGTCTCCCAACAACCAGAAGGTTGGCGGTTCAATTCCAGCTCTAATCATGGATTTGTAGTGTGGTGATTGATTGGTAGAGGACGGAAGGACCTATGGGCAGCCCTCAGTCTGCCCAGGGCAGCTGTGGCTACAGAAGCTGTGTGGAGTGAATGAATAATGACAACAGTGTAGCTCTTGGAGAGGCTTGTCACATTTTGAAAGTGCCTTACATCATTATACATTTTTTTTCCATTACAAGTCTTTATTATAAAAAATAAAATAAAAATAAAACTTTACTGTCTACCAATGAGAAGTAGGTTCATAAGGTGTCGTCACTAGAGCTGTAATGGTCTTCCTGTTTTATTTGACCCACGGCTGTATGGTACAAATAGCCACAGTTGTTTTATGTTATATGTGCATTGTTGATGATGTCTTAAGGCAGTGCGGTGATTACAGAAGGACCAACACTCCATTGTGTCTAAGCCGCTGGTCACCTGACCTCAGGCCGGGGTCATGTGGGGCCCCTCACATGAGCAGTGAGTGTGAGGGGCCTTGTTCACACTCCACAAGGAAGTTTCGCATGCAAATAGGTCAGTGTGCTACAATCACTCATTCACGGAGCCCTGCAACTAAAAGCGTAACAAAATACTTACCATAACATAACACTAGAGAACGCAAACAGAAGGAAGAAGAATCAGTTACACCTGGTTTCAAATGTAATTATAGTGGGCTCATTTAACTCTGTCAATACAATCAAACTAAATGAATTAACACAGCAATAGTATTTGAACTGGTGATTGTTAGAGAAATTGCACTACTTCAGTCCTTGTCGTTTTTTGGCCTATGTCATCAGAGGTATAATACTCCCTACAATGGAAGCATAGCCAGCCTGGACTGTACTAGACTCGAATGTACAACACTAGCGCAATGTCTTGAGAGTTCACATCTCCGAGTCCTGGGTCTTGTACTGATGGTAAATAAACTTCTCCTGCATCAGAACTTCAGCGTGATGTTGTTTTGAAGTAGATTTTGTTAGACTAGCTTAAGTCCTGGTCTAGTCCCGGTTTAGTTCCTGGTTGAGTTGTTTATTACACCCTAAACATCCCCGTAGAAACATTTTGCTTGGGTTTTTCTGAAGACACAATACTTTTTAAAGATTTTGAACATAATAACATGTGTTATATCCACACATTGTATCTAATTACAAGTTATGTATAATTGTATATGTGTAATTATAAAAAAGTACGATATTAACTAGGCCTGTCACGATAACGCATTTTAAAGCATGTATATCGCTACAGAGAAATACTGCAATAAACGATAATGTTGAAACTTTACGCCACTGACACAAAGCAAGAGAATTTCAGTAAACCAGTTTTTAAAGATACTGTATCATTAAAAAGCTGCAACAAATAAATAGTGGAATGAACTTATAATTAGCCACAGAAGTTACTTCTTCAACTCTCAAATATTACGTTATTACATAAAAATGGCAAAAATCTCCCCAAGATTACAAAATAAAAGTAAAAATACCCATGATAAATATTGAGCACCAAAACATATTACTATAGCTTTTTATATATTGAACGATGAGCCGATATAGTAATCATTGTGACGGGCCCAATCTTAACACACTCCCAACCGGGTGCCCACTGCAATTGCATATAAAACATAAAAAGTATAGTTATTTAGCATATTTGACCTCCTCCTCCTCCTCAGTCCCATCGCAAACCAGTGAATACCAGGACAGTTGGCGGCTGCTGTGTGACACGTGAGGCCATAGCGTTTGTAAATGTGAAACCTTCTGCTTCTTTTTATGCAATTCTCCTCATTACCATCTGGTCCTGTGACTCAATGACTTACCGTAGAAATAAACGCCAACGGCCCATTCCCAGAACCTTAGGCTTACTGCATCAGAGCAGGTGAATAAAACCCCTTATCGTCTTATCTTCTATTGTCACTGTCATAAAATTGCGTAGTAGTATTTCCAAGCAATTACTCTCAGGCTAAGTTTGTTCAAGATTATAGCCGCGTCAAATAGATTTTCACTGTGTATTGTGGCTGGAAGTGCAGCATTTCACAATTGATTTGAATCTTGTGATATCTCAGACTGGATAATTTGTATGTAATGAAATTGAAAGGGCAATGTAATATCGCATTATCCTGTTTGTGCCATTTTAATAAAGTCACCAGACAATATTGAACATCTGACTAAAGAATCCAGGACGCAGCCAGCGGGAGAGAATGGACAGGAACAGTGGTGCTAGGGGTCATTTATGGTGAGTAGCCTCTGAAGGACCAGTCAGTATTATGATAAATGATGTATTGTTTAAAGGTCCTATATTACACAAAATGGATTCTTCTGAGCTTTAAGCCGTGTTATAATGTTGTTGCCTCATCAGAAACATACCCGGAGTTGTGTTTCGTTTCACTCACACGTGTTTGAGTTACCCTAGTTTATTAGTCTGTCTACATCTCCAAAGCTCAAATGCTCGTTTGAGTTACCCTAGTTTATTAGTCTGTCTACATCTCCAAAGCTCAAAATGCTCTGTTCCACCTTGTGATGTCATGTAGCGGTAGTTTTCAAGTTAACGGCTACGTTTTACCTTTAGTTGAGTAGAGATTAGTAATTCCAGGGCTGAATCAATCCAAATGATTCAAGTGAAGGTGTATGGAGTTTAAAAACACAGTGGAGCACTTCCTGTATTACCACATGACATCACAAGGGGGAACAGAGTGTTTTCCATTTGAGAGAAGAACCTAAATATGCATGATATGCGTGAATGAGGACATTATAACATAGATCAGGGAATAACTTACTACAGGTCCTTTTAAAAGTGCACTATGTAACCTTTCTCGTGGAGGGTGTTATTGCTTTGCCTCAAATGTTTCACAGTAAGGCATGACACTCTTGTCTCCATGGGAACAAGTAGGTGACAACACAAAAGCTAATTTACATGCCAGATCTAAGCAGAGGCCAACCCACTCACAGTAGGAAAGTACTTTTGAGCAATAAAAATAGCTGTAATTACATCTACATGATATACCGTATTTTCCGGACTATAAATCGCACTTTTTTTCATAGTTTGGCCGGGGGTGCGACTTATACTCAGATGCGATTTATATATACCGTATTTTCCGGACTATAAATCGCACTTTTTTTCATAGTTTGGCCGGGGGTGCGACTTATACTCAGATGCGATTTATATGTGAAATATATGTTTTTTTCTTCATTATTATGCATTTTTGGCTGGTGCAACTTATACTCCGGAAAATACGGTATATTTTTAGTACCATTCTGTGGGACAAAGCAATAACATCTGAGAAAAGCAGGTGGCAAGGTGCTTACCAAAAATGTTACATAGTGCACCTTTAAGTAAACAGATTAAAGGTCCCATATTGCACTATTTTCTGATCCATGTTTTAGTGTTAATTCCTCATTAAAAACGCGCCTGGTTTTGTGTTTTGTTTCATTCACACACGTTTAACACACAAACCCTGCATATTTAGGCTGATTTCTTCTCTCAAACAGAAAACACTCTGTTGCACCTTGTGATGTCATGTGGTAATACAGGAAGTGTGCTACTGTGTTTTTAAACTGCATACACCTTCACTAGAATCATTTGGATAATTTCAGCCCGGGAATTTCCAATCTCTGTTGACCTAAAGGTAAAAGCTGTTAACTTAAACTACAACTACATGACATCACAAGGTGGAACAGAGCATTTTGAGCTTTGGAGATGTGGACAGACATAATAAAAAGGTTACTCAAAAATGTGTGAATGAAACAAAACAGAACTCCAGGTATGTTTTGATGAGGTAACAACATTATAACAGGGCTACAAGCTCATGCGTCAATTTTGCGTAATATGGGACCTTTTAAGTGGGATGTTTTACAAGTTTTAGTCGTTGGGAAAATGGGTAAAGTAGCACAAGAGTTGTAAAAATATGCAGGATACTCTGGATGTCAAGCAGGAGAAGTTTACTTAACACTTTGTTGTAGTATCGTGTCCTTGTAGGGAGTATAACACCTGAGGATAATGCATCTCTATCAGGCCAGGGTGCTGTTTGTGCTGATCCTAAGCCCACGAAACCGATCGATAGGGTTGTGTTAGAAAGGGCATCTGGCATAAATCCTGTGGCAAATAAATACGCCCATCGCTGCACAATGAGGCACATAGCCAAAAGGAACAAAGACCCGCCGTATTTGTAATGGTATCGAGTGAGACTTGGAACACAAAAGCCAACCATGACGAGCATATGGACACCACTAAAACTATAATAAATCAATAAAACAATAAATCTCTAATGAACTTTCCTGAAACACAAACTAAAATCAGTTGGAAGACGTCTGTGGTTTTTTTTTTATGCAGTTGCACGCTTTGACCAAAAGGTGGCACCCAAGCTCTCTCTAAGCTCTCGATCCTTAAGTAGCTGATTTAAAGTGAGGGGCTAACCTTTCCAAAGACCCGCTCTCTAAATTACCACCCTTTTTAATGGTAGCTTTGCATCATTTAAAAGGTAGAGAAGCTTGCTTTTAAAAGTCAGTGTTAGAATCAGTACCCACCTCCTGTATGTCTGCAGTGACCACGTGGAGATGGGGCTTATTCGTTTATTTGTGCTCATTGTAACGATGGATGGAGGTGAATTAACTTAAATTACAAAAAAGGCAAGTTAGTTTAAGTTAAATTATTTCATTCCCCTCCAGCGTTTGTCCTCCTTTAGTCTTTCTCAAGGTTTTACTGGCCACGGAAATGTCTCTTAAAGGTCCTACATTAAGCAGAATTGACTCTTATGAGCTTTAAGCCGTGTTATAATGTTGTTACCTCCTCAAAAACATACCTGGAGTTGTGTTTTGTTTCATTCACACATGTTTGAGTAACCCTTTATTATTAGTCTGTCTACATCTCCAAAGCTCGAAAATGCTCTGTTCCACGTTGTGATGTCATGTAGTGGTAAATAGCGTAATATAGGCCCTTTTAAAGAGTTTTGCTTCATTCTTACAACTTATCTTCAAGTATTACAATAGTACAATTTTACAACCCAATCACAAAAAGTTGAAAGGCTTGTAAAATAAATGGAATCTGAGAATAAGCATGTTAACAAAGCTCTTATACCCATATATAATTAACAATTTCATGAGTTGCAGATTATTGCCCAAAGGAAATTAATAAAGGCCCATATTACACTATTTTCTGATCTATGTGATAACGTTGTTTCCTCATCACAAACAGACCTGGAGTTGTTTTGTTTCATTCACACATGTTTAACACACAAACCCTGCATATTTTGGCTGAGTTCTTCTCTCAAACTGAAAACACTCTTCCACTTTGTGATGTCATGTGGTAATACAGGAAGTGCTCCACTGTGTTTTTAAACTCCATACACCTTCACTAGAATCATTTGGATGATTTCAGACCTGGAATTGCCACACTCTACCGAACTAAAGTAAAACGCAACTTGAAAACCCAATCAACCCTTTGTTAAAATATTTACATAATGTACATTCTAGTTTAGCTCCTATTAAAGTTCACAATATACAACTTACTCATTACTCCAGCAAGATAAATTACCTTGTTATTTTTATTTTTTTTCTTATTTTTAATCTGGTCCGAGGTCTCAGGTGGTTGTAAGCGGCCCTTAAGGACCAGTTGGGCGGACACAGAGACAGACATTGACTGACAAACTTCCAGTTCCACATTCTCGTCTTGGCAGTTTAATGGTGAAATATATCCACTAATTCAATGGGAGGAAGCCTGGAGAAGTCCTGTAGATTAGAGGAGCAGAAGAGAACACCTCCCTTATATACTGTAGTTAATTCAACAGCCCTAATTATAAAGGGAAAGTGGATTAAGTGTAAATTAACTTTCTGTACAAATAATGGGTCTAGCTCTCTGAACTGGGAGGATAGCAATACATTACTTTTGCATTGGTGATTGGTATTAAAAAGTTTGGGACGTTTTTTGTTTTTTTTTTTTCGACATGTATAGTTATATATTTTTATTACTAATTCAAATAGAAGAGCAGTGATGCTATAGATGTGACTGTATGTTTAAACGACAATTATAAAAAGTACAAAAATTGCAATACATCTTAGAAAATACAATTTGTTATAATCTTATAAAGCTGAAAAATGTTACACCAATTTGTGGTTCTTATCGTTAATAAAATATTAACACTGATATGTGGAATTACTGGTTATCAGCTACAACAGCAACACAAATATCTGTATTCAATGAAAAAATCCAATTACGTGTAATTAGGTGTTACCTTAACCTTTAGCCATATCAGACTGAATATGACCCATTGAGCAAATATCAGTATTTATCAGCATTTTCAACCAATAAGCAAGAAACAAACTCATAACAGATAAATAAAAGTCAATATTATGGATGGGACAAGATCTCGTGCGATTCACTTTATTCCAGAAGTTGCCGTGGGCGCTGCCATCGTCATTCTGGTTGTATTATTTTGCATGGCAGCAAATAAGTTCTATAGGGACTACGAAGACGTTTTAGAGCAGGTGCAGTGTTGACTTGTTGGTCACATGAACACAAATCAGTAACATCTCGCAAGACAAATTAGCCACAGTTGTGCGCCCAGGAGGATTGGACAGTAAGTGCTGGCAAGTTATATTTCTTAAGAAGCTTTAGTTCCAAAAAAGCAGTGCTACATTATTAAAGTAACATAGACTGTGTATATAAATGGACATCGCTAACCTGTTAGCCACCATGTTCTAAATAGGAAGTGATCATGGGCGCGCTTCCGGCTCCATCGACTCTGTCTCCATTTCACTTTATACTGGAAAACAGTCGCCCCTCTCTCCGTAACTACTGCTGGCTCGTCATTTTGGTCTTAAAATGTTCGTATTGACCCGCTCTACATACATGTGAACATTAATATCAGGCGCCTTCTTTCCCCAAGGTCGCTCCCTCTAGTGTTAGCAACAGGTTTGTTTGACAGCGTTGCTAAGCTAAGGGGCGTTACCTTCAACAGCCTCCCTCCGGATTGACTCTTTGGTCGCTATGATACTCGCGATCGGAATTCTTAATGTGCAACTCGGCTCCAAATTCGCCCCTATAACCGCTAACCTCGATGAGCTTCATTTGACTGGAGCCGAACGCTATGGGTGACGTCACACTCACTTAGTCTACTTCTTTATACAGCCTATGTAACGTAAATAAAAATTGTGTGGCCAAAACTGTGAACTAAACCGCTCAGTTTATTTGTTAAAAATTATGTCAACATCTTGTCTTTTCTTGTTCACGTGGATCCAATGTTGTGTCTCGTTAATTTTTCTGTCCCACTATGACTTTGCAGGGGGCGCTGGAGAGCAACTTTTAAAGAGATACATTTAATTCGCACATCATTATGTCCAGGTCATCAAAACGCACAAACGCTACATTGGGTCCATCAAAATCCAGCAATGTTTGTAAAAGTTACAGGGATTTTTCTACTTTCAAAATGGCCGCTTTGTTAAGGGCTTGTTATGACCACACCCTGGGACTTATGTAAATTCTTTTAACAACTTTTGATCCCTTTTGAAATTGTATCTCCTCCCTGCTTAATATAGTTCTTCATATTTTTGAGATCAACTTTCTGAATGCTGTTGGTGCTGTTGGTGCTGTTGGTGGTGATGATGATGATGATGATGATGTGATGAAGGCTGACGGGACGCGCGATAGGAGGAATCTATTAACCCCGTGTGACCAGGCAGCCAGCCATGACAGATTGGCCTGTCTCTGCTTTGCCCAGCCCTTTGTGCTCAGTGTATTTATGTGTGCGCGGCCAGATTAAGAAGTAATATCCACTTAGCCAACACTGCGATGATTCACTCGCCAATGTTATTTCAATGTGTTTCTGTTCTTTTATTATGAGTTAAATGCGGCTGTGTAGGGTATGCACTGTGTGTCACTGACCTGCGGTTTAATCCAAGGCTGTAGTATCAAACTGACGAGCTATAGTACATTTAAAGGGACCATATTACGCTGTTTTCTGATCTATGTTGTAATGGTCTTTCCTCATCAAAAACATATCCGGAGCTGTGTTTTGTTTCATTCCCACACGTTTAACGCACAAACCCTGCATATTTTTTAGGCGGAGTTCTTCTCTCAAACTGAAAACACTCCGTACCACCTTGTGATGTCATGTGGTAATACAGGAAGTGCCCCACTGTGTTTTTAAACTCCATACACCTTCACTAGAAGCATTTGGATAATTTCAGCCCCCTAGAATTTCCAATCTCTACTGAACTAAAGGTAAAAGCTGTTAACTTAAACTACTACTACACGACATCATAAGGTGGAACAGAGGATTTTGAGCTTTGGAGATGTAGACAGACTAATAATAATTACTCTAACATGTGCGAATGAAACAGAACATAACTCCGGGTATGTTTTTGAAGAAGTACCGTATTTTCCGGAGTATAAGTCGCACCAGCAAAAAATGCATAATAATGAAGAAAAAAACATACTCAGATGCGATTTTATATGTGAAATATATAAGTCGCACCCCCGGCCAAACTATGAAAAAAGTGCGACTTATAGTCCGGAAAATACGGTAACAACATTCTAACACGGCTTAAAGCTCACAGGAGTCAATTTTGCGTAATATAGGACCTTTAAAGAAACAATGCCCACTCAAACCAATAGTGTGAATATAAATATCATCCTGTAGATCTCACAGCGAAATCTGCATTGCGCGGCGCTGACCTGTAGGCTAACGCGGGGTGCGCTCTATTAACGCCCATTGTTTAAGACCGGCTTGATGCTTAGTTTAATTTGAATCTGGGCTCGCTTTTGTGGCGCTATCTCCAACACGCAGAGCGGTTAATGTGTGCTCACTAGCCCTGAAGTGCTACTGTCTGTCATCCTCTGCTTTTGCCTCACCGCCTCCTCTCCAAAACACAATGTCTAATTCTCTCACTGCTCGCTCAAAAGACACATCCTCTACTTCAATTCAGTCACTCCACACTTGTGAATCTTTGGCCACACACACACGCGCACGCAGCCTTTTTCCATTTCCACTTTTTGTTTTTGTATTTTGACTTTCACTCTTATCTTTCAGTCACAGTGTTCCTATTGTCTATCTATCTACTGGGGTTTTCATTTTAAACAAACTCAATCTTTTTACGCTCCAACTTTGAGCTTTTGCCAGATCAGACCATGAAATGAGTTGTGCTATAGTTAATTCACAGACATTATTTATTCTACTAAATATAAAGATTTCTGACTGTATTTGACTCGATTTAGAGATACACTTTTGAGAAGAGGTCGACCGCATCGGGAAACCGTTTTATCGATCACAAACTTGGAAGTATGTGAGCTGTAAGTGCTACGACTGAGTGAGCGTTGGCGGTCCACCGTATTCTAGCGATGTGGCAGATGATTATAGGGACTAGTTAGTAGGTCTGTGCCAACAATCGAGAGAACGACAGACCGCGATCTAAACTTTGCTCGATCTCGATGACAACGCAAGAGGTCTACAGCCAATCCTGTGTCAGCGAGAGCGAGTGGTGCTGAAGAGGAGGAGTCGCCGCTCTCTTGTTTAAGCGAAAGCTCTGAGTCAGGGCCACAGCACGTCTCTTTATGCCTCCTCACGTGTCCTCGCGTTTCACAAGTTTGTCGCACAATAAATTGACTAAAATTCCACCGTCTCCTTCCCTCTGCCTCGGCGGTGCCGTCTCCGTCCGCCTCGCTCCCCCTCTCTGATCCAGCTTCCTCGGCTTTTCTCCTCTTTCTCTCCTCCGGTGCTTCTTATCATTATTATCCAAGTTACGGAAAGTAAACGACTAACGCGTATGTTTTAAGTCTCGCGGATGTGGATTTCTCCGGAATTATTGGTCTTATCAACACGAAATAAAAACTGCAGTGATCCTGACGCGCTGCGCTCTGTGTCTGAAGTCCACCTGTCTGTTTTCAATAAGATGGAAGCAATGGATCACAACTAGCATGCTAACCGCACACTTCCTGATTCACTTTTAGACGCAGACAGTACGCAGCAGACTTATTTTGACCTCAGAAGCTGCTTATACTGTACTGGGGCAAGACAAATTTTGATTCACTGAGGGAAAAAAAGGCCCTTAACTATTCTCAGCATAAAAGCATTTTGAAAGATTTCATACCCTCCAGTGTGATTCAACACTGTTAGTTCATTCTACATATTTACCAATATTTGTAGTGAAATTATTCATATCTTTTTGGACAAGAAAGCAAATCTGTCCAACGTTTTCTGCCCCAACATGTATCACTTTTTACAGATAAACCAGTATCATTCCACTCTGAGACCACAAGTCACTGCCCCCCCGTCTATCCCCATCTCCCCCCCTCTCTCCCTCCCTACCCCTGGCAGGTCCCTCCTATCGTCCCATAGCAGGATCTTGGCTTCCCCTCCTCTGTCTATCCATCACTCACCCATCCAGACTGGTACCTTTTGTTATTGGGCTCCTATCGCTCGGCTGCAGAGATCTCTTCCACCTCTAACCGCTGTCCTGTTTGTTTTTTGGGGGTTGGGATTGCAGGTGGGCGGGGGTAACAATGGCGGGGGTACGGGCCAAGCCTTCAACAGCGGGTCCAAACTGCGTCGGCTGCTCCAGGACTTGGAAAAAGACGGGGGAAAAAAGAGGGGAGTAGATTTGATTTATAATCTGTGGATTTGTGGAACCAACGCCATCACAACCCCAATGCTTGTCAGAAAAATCGCTATTAAATATCTTTCTAAAATCGTTGCTCTATGGTGATATATAACAAAATATAGGACAATGATTTGCTTCGTTGGCAGTGTGTCAGTGCATGGTTATAACGCTCATCCACCAACCCAACGGTCAACATTTCAATTCAAGCCCTAGACTCTAACCTGTTTGGACCAGACTGCTGTGTCCTCAGGCAACACCTCAGTCATTAAGGCTCGGGATGCACCGCTCCAGCTTTTTCTGTTCTGATACAGATGCTGATACTTTGGCCTTAAGTATGTACTGATAGCATATGGTAAAAAAGATCCAAATGTGTTTTGTATCTGTTATTTAACATTTAAAGTAACTACAAAACAACTTTGAAAAATATTACGAGGTGTTTGGGCCGACATTGTCCAGAAAATCGTCATATTACACCGATTTATAGACCAAAATAGACCAAAAATATCATCTGAAGCGATATCGACTGGACCGATATCCGTCCATCCATCAAAATTTTCAATTAAAAAAAAAATCTACTTGTGATTTTTCTGACAAGCATTACAATTACTATTATATTTGTGCTTCGTGCGTCGATAATAGGATTTTGTTCACATTTTAAACAAGTCCAGAAAGACTGAAATATAAACTGACAAACTAATACAGAAATCACATGTTCATACAGTTCTATGCTACAGCGAGAGACGTTTTTATGCATAAAAAGAGACAACATTTAGTTGTTTGTGGAGGAAATGATGGTCCTTCAAAACTGCAGCTTTTCCTATTTGCTAATTGCGTCCATTCAAATTGAAATTAAATTGCAATTAATATTGCAGCCCTCAGCCTTCGTGTTTTTGTACTCTTTCTAATACTTGTGAGATTAACTTTTTGTGTAGCTATTTCCTGACGACAATCACCCAAGATGAAAGAGTCCCATAATTCCTCATAATGAATAATTTATGTTTTCAATCCACAACTGAGGGCTGCACTGGTTGAATTTATGTACAGGTCATGGTTTTCTGTGAATGCAGCTCTCAAACCAACATCAAAGTCCCAAACAGAAAAATGCTGACAATACTGGAGAAAGAAAGATGGATGTGTCCAGTTTTCACTTCAGTATCGTGCCTGATACCTGACCACAATAAGACTATGGGTTTCTGTGCTTCTCCGTTGCGTTGTCCCCCACGTCTCTAGAAGCGTCTCCATTCTGAGCTTGAGCGCAGCAGGAGCTGTGTGTGTGTGTTTGCTCTGTGTGTG